>JAHREE010000188.1:1873083-1891357 GCA_033628505.1 Tringa tobata
TTGCTGCAGGGCAGCCTTGGAGCAAATCACTTAGCAGATTTTTTTAAAAGGCCTCAGTGCATTTGTTAATAACATCTGCACCTGCGCTATTGGCAAATGAAACAGAGACTATCAATCTGGCAGTATCTAGTCTCCAGACAATTTCCTTAATGGTATGCTATAGCTGGTTTAGAAGGCATTTGTATCAGCCTCTAAAGCATCTCTCCGTTCACTTAGAGACAGGAAATCAGGTTTTCTAACTGAGCTAATGTATCAGGTTTTCTAGGGCATCCATCAGCAATGTAGCTAAACTGCCTGTGTCAGTGCAGCAATAAATATGGATGCAATCATGTTAAAGGGGGCACGGTGTGATTAAAGCGGCTGCACGCTCAGCACAAAAGATGGCCTCAGACCAGCCTCGTGGTGGATGGGCCACATCTGCCGTATGCTACGGCAGGGAATGATAGAGAGGAACGCTGGCTGAGGGACAGCTCTCCCAGGCACGTGTCTGAGCACCTCGCTGGAGCTAGAGCATGGTGAAGGGCTGCATTCACACCAGTCATAGAATCATAGAATCGTCTAGGTTGGAAGAGACCCTTGGGATCATCGAGTCCAACCATCTACCCTACTCTACAAAGTCATTTGAATGGTGTCAGGGAACATTTCTAGGAACCAGAACTTGATCATTTGTGCTGTGAAAATCTCAGCCCAGCCCCTGGGAGTGTTATGGCTTGGGTCAAACTGGTTGTCTCTTAAACCCCTGCTGGGCATGGCCTGGGGGACAGCATGGGACAGGGGTCCTTCTCCATGGGCAGTTTGAATGCGACCGCCCTACTCCGCAGGGAAAACATGGGTTGTTCTCCAAAAGCTGAGAAAAATGACCCCAGGCACATGTGACATGCTGATACAGGTGTCGTTTATGGTGTCCCATCCCCACTCCTGCAAGCAGGGACCTCTGGGCTTGGGTCCAGCCCTTGCACTGCTCACAACAGGCATGGAGCATCCAGAGGCAGAGCGTGCGAGAAGCGAAGCTGATGAGAGTTCATAGGAGGATTTTGGATGTGCTTGCTGTCAGGACAATGTTGCCACCCTCGCACGCAAGGTCCCATGTGGCTGGTTCCTGCCTCATTGTCTTTTCACAGAGCTTTTTACACTTCCTTGCCTGCCACAACAATCTGCATCACCCTTTGGAGTCTTCAGGCTTGTACCTGTACAGCTCCTGCTGCCAAAACCACCTACCACTGTTCTTCCTCTGCTCTTTTCCATGGCCATCCCTGAAATGCAACTTTTCCAAAAAGGCCTGTGCAGTCCAGTTCCCATACAGATGAGTGTAACAATAGTCAATCATGCAAAACCAATTAATTAATAAAATATATGGTCTGAGTATTTATCTATGGATATGAATATATGTGATTGCACCTCCACTTATCTCTCTCTCCTCCCCCCTCCTCTCTCTTCATATATAAATAGGGAAGTACATATAAGTCAAAAGGGCAAAACTAACAAAATATTTGACGTGCTTCCATCTCCCTCCTCTCCTATAACAATTTAAGTCCTGACAAATTTTGTTTTAATCCCAACAATGTTTCCAGGACACAAGCAGAGGAAACAGGCAGGAAGAAAGCAAATTGGTGGAGGAACAGAGAGCAGATCCAGGTTGCCCAAAGCCTGTTCACCAGAACACTGCAAGTGGCGTGTTCTTGACCCACATACTCCTGGGTGTCGTAACCAAATGAGCAATAATAATAATAAAAAAAAGAGCCACACAGCCAGAAGATAATCTTGTACAGTTCATTTCAGGGGATTATATCTGAGGTTTCTATTTAATAAAAAACCCTCAAACCTAATGTCATGTAGACTGATGTGTAGGACTAGGAAAAATAGTTACCACTGAAGTGATTTAGGGTTAGTAACCCAGACCACCTACACATTATTGGACTGAAAAATGTCCAAGTTCAGTTTTCAAAATGCTTCTCTAAGAGTAGCCTGCATGCCATATGTCTGCAAATGTTGCCTTCTACAGTATGTACAAGGAAATCCAACAGCCTTGGAAAGCTCATATTTCATTTGATGCTGCTGCTGTGTTTATAAGAAACAGAAGAAAAATAATGATTTGATGGCAGAATATGATTTATAGCTTTATGCGTAGGAGTGAGATGAAAACCCTGCCTTTTGGCAGAGAGCCTCTTGTCCTGCATCTTTCCAGTCAATTGCAACTCAGTGACAAACATCTAAAAGGAGTGGAGTTAGAGCTGACTGAGTTTCCATTTAGGAAAGGCTGGGAAGTGGCCAGATACCTAAAAATGATTTTTGACTGAATAATCTAGGAGCAGACAGAAGCATTTCCGTTAGCCTTCTGCATTGCATTTTACTTTTAACTACATTTTGGTTTAGGATGTAATTGTTGACTTTCTGCAGAGCTGACAGAGAAGCAAGTCAAGCCAACATCCTGGACTGGACATTTCACATGGCATCAAACTTCAAAAAGAAGCAAACACAGGGAATCTGAGTGACAAACAGTGACAATACAAGTCCCTTGAACTCACTGAGAGGCCCAGCCTTGAAACTCTATCCAGGAATGAGGCCAGTTTACACTAGCTGTAATATAAGAACATGAAACTGCATAGAAGAGAGGCTAAGCATCCTCCCTGTGAATGATCAAAATCAGAGGGGCTTTATCTTCAGTTTTCCAATGGAAAAAGCGTGAGGGACATCATTTTAGCTGAAACCCCAAGTCTTGTTGACAGCAGGATGATGCTATTTAAATGGTTTGTCAGGATAAATCACTTGCAAGCCCAATTTTGTGACTTTGAATAAGATATAAGATCTAGCACCTTTGAAGTCTAGAGGATTTTAATAGCTAAGGTACCCAGAACCCAACTGCCTTCAAATTACTCCAGTGGGAATTAGATAGATACCTGGTTTTGAAAATCTGGCTGAAGTGATATATAAAAATGAGACTTCACTTTGGAAAGATCTTTGAAATTTTTAAATCTATGCCTTTTTAAAATTGTGTAGCATGTAAATGTGGTTTGGCAAAACTTCGTCATAAAATGAAATCCAAGGATAACTTTGGATTTTATTTTTTTCATACTTTCCAGCACCAGTGGTAACTTTGGTAATTGGATATGGTCTGGCCCCATTCCTAGTTCTAGCATAGAGCAGAGGGTACTTGATACAAAACTGTGAACTATTTTTAGACAATATAAAAGAAATTAGCTACACAAATGGCTGCTGTGCAGCAGAGTGCACTGGAGGGTCTTGTACCAAAATATGCCAAATCTGGAGGAGGGAGACATGTTTTCACAACTTGTAACCCCAGTTACTGCATTTCTTATTCAGGCCCTACATCAGTGACTCTCACATGACCATGCATATGAACAAAAATCAGCAGATGAAAAGGATGCTTCCTGAGCATCAGCTGAACTGATCTGTCTCTGTAGGTGTTGTGGTTTGGCACAGTCACTGCTTCCTTAAAGTCCAATGAGTAGGTCCCTTTTGCAGTCAGTTCCCCAAACTAGCCCAGGGACACAGGAAGCCCTTCACAGCATTATCAAAACAGAAAAGAAATGAACTATTCAACCAACCCAGACATCATTTATCTTTAATATTGATAATCCTGGTGCCTTGAGCTCAAATGCAGCCGTGTATAAGGTGCAAAGTATGAGGCTCTGACCTATGCTCATACAATGCAGCTAATAAACATTTCAAGATCAGCAATGACTAGAAATCTCCATACTCAATTAAATCAGATCCTGCCTCGTAGATGGTATCGTCAATGACTGTTTAATGACCTCTGGTAGCTGATCTCTGGTAAACCTCTGTCTAAATCACAGATGCTGTCATGCTTAGTGGTATAAGCCACAAGACCAAAGATATAAATGGCTTGGAGACAGCATTGCTATTTTCCTGCACTGTGGTGTTTTGTTTAGGTCAGAGTGAGGGTGTATCAGCACGGACAGCATGGGCCAACCTCAAACTCATTAAGAAGCAGTTTATGCTAGTGCAAAACCCTTATACAAGGCTGAGTGATCTGGAGCATCAGAAAGCATTTCCACAAATGTTGTAGACCCTATTTCCACCCATCTAAAATCCTCCTACACAGAAACCCTCAAACATGCAAACGAGTAAAACAGGCAAAATAAAAGTAACAAATGAATGCTTAACATTTAATCTATTTTTTCTTCAGTTGGAAATAAAAAACATCGCTACAACATTGCAGCAAACTTTCTGTGAATAGTTTTCTTTGTATATTTTGCATTTTGTTTCCAAATGAACAGTGTGTCCTTTAATTGACAAGGGTGGGAAACACTGTCCTGAGGTCACAGCAGTGATAAAAAGTGCACAGCTCTAGACTCTGTGATGAGACATAGGTCTTCCATCTGCCGAAAGCCTACGTGCGGTATTAGCCAAGTTGCTTCACAACTCCTTTATGTCTATGGCACATTTTGCTTCTTCAGTGTTTATACATACACTTGAGGAATCAGAGGAGTCCTGAATTACAAGCACAGCCTTGTATTTAAATATTCACAAAAAGATTAATAGCTGATATTTGAGCCACTGGTCTGAAGTTAGACAGGCCCAGCGTTTTTAGCATTTAATAAAGGACCTTAATAAGCATGGAAAATTATTTTTAAGAAGCAATTTTTATGCAGATGAACTATAATGGATACCTGCTGGCTTTGGGCTCACTGAACTTTTTTTTCAGGAGGGGATATCTTCAATAATTGCCAAAGGTAAAGCACTGGCCAAAAACACAGTTCAAGGAACATTGTCAGCAGTAAAATGTCAGTATCTGATTATATGACTCAGTGGTTCAACTAACAGGTACTTTAAAACAACTCATATAAATGACCAAGAATAGCTGAAAATGAAATAAAGTAAAAGTGGAAGGAAAGAAAAAAGATCTCAAGAGTTTTTCTTGTTGCTGTCGGAAGGTGTCTCATCCTTTTGGTTTAATGCAAGACCTTTCTGCCTCTGGAAGACTCCGGCATCACCCGCTAGCGTTGCTGAAGCGAAGGTCGTGCCTTCCTTTCCATTATAAATCCCTCCCTCTCCCTCCCTTCTCTCTCTCTCCCAGCCTCTTTTTCTTCCCAGAGTTTTATAACTCAGCTGTAAGAAATTGCTTCTGGCTGAAACTTGGCAGCAAAAGTCTGATCTCAGGCCAGGAACGATCCCCCTCCCCTCCTGATTTTCAAAACCCTTTTCTTTTGGTCAGATTTAAGCCGCAGAAGAGCGGAGCGGAGGGGGAGGGCAGCGCGGTGGCTTCGGCACAGGAGCTGGCTGGCTCTGCCTGCTTTCATAATGCTTCAGCAGCCCTTTATTTTTCCAGCTGAAATAAGGGTGATTTCTGCATAATGTGGCGGGGATATTTTTGTGTATGTGTTTGTGTTTAAGCGGAAAATGGCTGAGTCATTGCTGCTCGAAAGTGGTTTTGCTGTGTGAGCCGCTCGCTTGCTTTCTGGTTCTCCTTCATTTTTCTTGGTGTCAGTGTTTAAGAGGAAGGTCCAAAATAACATGATCCTCTTTGGGTCAGCAAAAAACCACCTTCAGAAATGCTTGTGTTTATCTCAAGAGTGCTCCTGTAGTGTCAGAGCTGAGCAGAAAAAAATTGCAATGACAGTACTGGTACTGTTGTAACAGTGGTGACAAAGTAAAGACCTGGGAGTACTTTAGATGGTGTTCCTTGGATTATGAGAAGGCTTAAAAACCCCAGACTAAAATCATGCTTCATTGTGTGAAAAGGCGGAGAGGATTAGTCCTGACTTAAAAGCTACCAGGCCAAAAAAAAAAAAAAAAGAGACACAATACGAGGAGAGGAGATGCAGGGGCTCAGGGCAGAGACCTCCATAAGGTCACCCAGTGGCTGTTGGCAGGTTTGAGCCCATCAGCAGCAGCAAAGGGAGCACCGTAACACAGCCAGGGGCCTGCTGCTGCTACCTGTTCTGTGCTGATGTTAAATCCATCCCTGCAATACTAAGGGAAGGCGGTCGCTGCTGGGTGGTGCTCACAAAAGGAGAGGTCATGCTGATGTTGACATGGCTGCACAGCTTCTTCTCAAGCACCTGTATGAGCGTGGATGAGGCTCTGTGCTGACTCTCTGGCAAGCCCCACCAGCCAGTTCATCTGCTCTGGGCAGTTTGTGACCCCAGTAGTGAAGGTGCACCATCCAGCCTTCAAGTGACTTGGAAATGCTATTTTTCTCTGGTGCTTCTATGAGGGTTTACTAGAAGGATATAGTGGCCCCAAATAGCCTGCTGTAACATGAAACAGGGTATTTGAGGAGGGTCAGCCTCATACATCAGGTTGCCCCACAGTGTAGCAGCTGCTGACTTCAAGTGCATACGTTCCTCTCTGGACCTGGGAATATTAAGGCAGTTATCCAACAAAACCCATGAATTAGGCTGTGAAAATACAGGAATCAGTGATTTCCCACATGGTGTCAGAGGGCAGGGCTCTGCTGGATCTGAGGCTTTGTTTTTCTCAGCTGTGGGAGCATCCTTGCTGCTGCTTGCATGGCTCTGCCCTGTTATCCCTGCAGCTGCACCCTGCCATATGAGAGGGACTTCTGGGGACATCAGCCTCTGTGCCCAGCACCGCACCCAGTCCCTGCACTGAAAATGATCTTTAAGCCCCATGGAAAAAAATAGCATGTGGTCATCTAATTAAAGACCGTATCAAAAAGCTTATACAGAGTGGGGCCAATTATGGTTGCCCTGGTAACTTGAATTCTGGTATTTCCAAACTTCAGGCTTCAGCATCTTGGTTTTTGTTTGTTTGCATTGATGTATTGCCCTCTGCCTCTGATCACACCACCCTCCTCCTCCTCAACATCCCTGTGGCATCTGCAACCTCTTCTCCTTTCCTTTTAAATTCCACCTACCCACATTCCACAGGGCTACTGCTACCTTCTTCCCCCTAACACTTGGGCATGGAGAGACACGTGGATCTTGTTTCCAGCATTTGGAACCACAAATATTTGGGGTGGAACTGGAGAGAATAGTTTGGTCAACTCCTGCATCTGCTGCCCAGAGCACAGCCTGTGTGGAAGGAACCGCTGCTGAATTCAGCTGACTCAGCAAGCCTGGGAGGAATGTGTGCAAAAGGAGGTATTTTAGATATTTTCATGGAGAGTAGCAGAAAGCAGATTTTGCTATCTTAGTGACCTCTGAGTCAAAGTCCTTGCTTCTTTATGTGAGGACTATTCTGTACTCCTCAAGCCACCAAACCACCACAATAGTTTGTCATTTGAAATATCCAATTAAAAGTACTGTTTTTAAAGACACCTCTGTATGAAGCCTGTGTGTTTCTTAACGTACATCTGAAGGAAGTTATTACCTTTTTTTTTTCAACACCACCACAATGTCCTGCAGGCACAAGGGATGAACATGGGGGATATTTTAATTCTTATGACCACTTTGAAAAACAAGATGTGTATGTTGGGTAGTGTATTATCTACACTCTCCTTTGACTAGGCTCAGGTAGCCACTCCGTGGAGCTGTTTCTTGGTTGCAGAAACACTCCATGATTGCAGTATAGATGTCTGCAGTCCTCACTTTTTAAAGAGGCAACTGTTGAAGATGTAAAGATTCAGCCTGGATTCCTCCAACCTGAGTTTAGGCACTTAATTAATATGCCTAGATTAGGGTCATGGTCATCAGAAAGCTTCCTCTACAGACAATGGAAGCATCTCCAGAAAGTCATTGATTTACAACCTGGAGAGACCTTTGCCTCCCTCTTCAACGATTACAAAGCTGTGGCTCCTGACTCAGATATATTTGCTAAATATCTACAGAGCCTTCCTGCCCAACTCGTGCAGTCGGACACTGGTAAGGACGGGAGCCTGGAGGGAAGCCGTAAGGAGACACAGTCTGACATTTGGTTTTAAAGGATGCAGGGAGTCATCCCTGTGGACTGAAGTTTTGCATAGGTCAGGGATACTGTTGTGTTCATTTTGTTTTGCCTCTCGCTCAGAACTGTTAGACTTCTCGCTGGCAAACCTCCCCAACTTGGAAAGCAGGACTGCCAGCCTCCAGCACTGAAAAATCATGAGTCAAGTATTAGAAAACCTATGTGACAAGCTTAAAAGCAAGAAGGGGAAAAAAAGAGTAAAAAAGAAAGAGATATATGGTTGGATTCCTCTGAGTTTCCTTCTGGTTTCTGAAGCTTTTAGGTTTGACTAAGATTCATGTTTTCCAAGACTTGTCCTGCAACAGTGAGGTCTGGAAACTTAATTTTCTTCAAGAGAAAGCTGAGATTCTTGCACAATGCATGTTTCCAGGAGCAGGGTCTTTAAGAAAAAAAATTTAAATAATGTGAGATGTAATAAAAAACATTGAGGTTGGCAGTTTTGCAGAAGAGATGGTAGGCTGTGGCTCTGTGAGAGCAGCAATGATGAGCAAAGCACAGAGTGCCGTTCTGAACTTGAACTCTTGTGCTTATACTGAGCTGAGCTATGTGTGTTATGCCAGACTGGGTCCATAAGAATGTTGATTTTCCTCTTTTTCTATGTATATAAAACCTTGAATTTTCCTTCACATCCCACCCAGAAATCCCAACAATGTGATTTTGATTACTTAAAGAAGAAGAAAATGTCACTAAGCCAGTGGTGCTCTATGTGGACAACTCAGAACTATTACCTCTCCCTAATTAATTGACATTGGCATTGTATTTATTGGATGTGTTTTTAATATTCCTTCCCCCTTTCTTTTTTCCAGTAGGAGTGGCCAAATCAGCTATCCTCACTCAGCTCGTGTGTCATTTGTGGGTGGAAATTTACAGCTCCTGAAGCCGAGCAGAGATGAGACAGAGAGAGAAGGACTCAGGAGGTAGCTGGGAGATCACATCTTCATAGCAACTGCTCTGAGCCCCAGTGCAAAACCAGGGATGTCCCCGAATGTGATCTGCACAGCCTTGATCCCTAGCCTGATGCAGGACAAATTTTCTAGGGGAGGGAGAACAAAAGGTAGGAAAGACAGTAGTTTAATGGGATTTAATCTTTCCATCAGGAGTGCTCAGTGCAGTGCGCGGTCTGAGGGGAGAGGCAGTAATGCTGCACAGCCCCCATAGCATCTGTGGCTGCATCCAGCCCTACTGTGCAATACATCTCTATAAACATCTCTTCCCTGGCCTCTCTCAAGCAATAATTGGTAAAGAGCACTTTAAGCCTGCTCCAACTGGCAGTGAAATCCTGCTTTTAAAATATTGGATGGGGCAGCTTATTTGTATGTTTTGAACAATACTGCACGAGCAACTGTAGATGCTTTTGAGAAAAAATTACATTGTGAAAAAGCCCCAGAGAATCTCTTCGTGACCATTAGGATTTAATTGTGGAAGGCAGAAGAGGAAAAAAGCAAAGGACAGCAAGTAATGGATCGCTATGACTCATGTTGCCTCAGAGGCTTTTTTTTTCAGCTGGTGCTGTGTGCATGGTTATTAAGTTATTTTATTATTAAATTTGGATTGACTTCTTATGGTAAATTTGGGCTTAAAAATTACCAGCCTGGTACCCATGAAATGTATAAAAGGTGCAAAATATTGATAAAAGGATCCACTAAAGAGAATAGAAGGGTTAAACTAATGTAGGAATAGTTTTTACACGTGTTGAACCTAAAGATAGATAAAACCTTGGGGATTTACTGTACAAAAAATAAATCTCTGTACCTAAAAGGCAAAATATCCTGCCTGAAGAAAAATAAAAATTAAAAAGGAACAGATCTGGGGCTTCTACATAAAAAAAAAACACCACCCAAAACATCAAAACAAAACACAAAAACCACCAGCACACCCCCCACTCCCCCCAAACTGAATCAGAAAACCTCCCAAAACACAGGAAAAATAAAATCCCTTTGAAAATTAAGAATACCGAAATCTGGAAGTCCTGTTTCAGTCTAGATCAACATGTAATGCTTTGCAATCTTACCACCGTTTACCCCCCTCTGCCTCATTTCTGGTTTTAAAGCAAACTTTTTTCTCTCTCAATGAATCTCATTTTGTGTCCTTGATTATTGTTGCTCAGCATGTATTTCCCATTCTTTGGCCTCCCCTCTAAGCCCAGACTGTAAATTTTTTTGAGGAGAGGGACTGTCTCTCATTACGTGCTATAAAGATTTGAGCATCACAGATCTCCAAAGGGTCTAATTCCCAGGGAAATATGCTGCCAAATTCTTTGCTGGTGGCCCACTTCTGATTTCAGTTTTCAGCTCAGGACTTCATTCCTTGTTGCAAATCCAACTTCTGGAGCTATCCTCAGGCTTCCCAGGAGTTTTGAGGCCCCAATGGTGAGGGGTGGAGGTCAAGCTACAGACAAATGGGGATGAGAGAAGGCAAAAAACTGAAACAGAGCTGTGGGAGAGGCTGGAAAAGCTGTACAAAGGGGATGGGAGGAATGAAAAATGGTAGATCTCCCTCCTGGGACAAGATATTCCCCTCCATCTTCCTTCTTGCTTAGTAGAAACTGCCATCTTAGCACCTCCCAGATTCTTCTTGGATGCATTAAGTAATAACAGTGATAGCAGTAGCAGCACTAGCAACAGCAACAACAGTAATTAATAGTAATAATAATCTTCTTTTCACTTTCAGGTGAACCCAAGTGGACTCTCACTCTGTTGCCTTCTGAGGACCTTCTACAAATCTTTGTGGCACGTCTTATCAGTCTCTCTGTCAAGTGAAGTCTACATCGGTGCTAATACCAAGGTTAAAAATAAAGAAGGGAGCAATATCTCAATTATCATTCCAGGCACATGGTGTAATTGTGCTGCTGGCTGCCAGCCATGCAGCTCTTGTGGTAGCAAACAGTACTTTCCCTCAGCAGTCCCATCCGCCCTGTTTTCATATGGGCTGGGAAGGTCAGAAAAATCAATTAGCAATATGGGATGTTAACGAAAGCCAAGTCCAAATGTAACTTCAGAAACACTTTTCTGAAAGATTAATGTATCTTTGGAAAACAAGTGGACATACGTATCACTTTTAAGAGCTGCTTGTGTTTGCTGCTCCTACTAGAAAAAGCCAATGTTCTCGCTCTGTACGGCAACACCGTCACTTAGATGCCATACTGTCATACCTCAGATGATGGGAATTGCTCAGCTCAGTGCTGTCCATACAAAATCTGCAAAAATTACCTCATCTACAGCTGAGATGAGGTTTAAGAAGCAGTCAGACAAGGTGTGATTGCAAGAGTCAACCACCTTATACAGCATGATACTGAGAGAGCCCAGAGTGAGGGTCTGAGCGGACATAGTTCAGGTTTTATAGTCAGATTAGGAATAAACCTCAGACTTTTGAGGTTTATGGCCAATGTAGTGTTACGTTGAGCAAGTCACCTTCCTTTTAGTGGTCTTTAATAGCAACACCTGGCAGGGGCATTGTAAAGTTTAATGAAGTGCTTCACTATCCTACTGTTAGAGGTGCCAAAGACTGTAAAGTATTATTAAATTAATTGTCATCTGGCACATCAGTCTTCAAATGGTTTAATCTAAATTGACCTCTGCTTTATAAAATAAATATTTTATTTCTCTCATGCAGGAATGTACAAAGTAAAATATAATCTTGCTGCTCACAAGCCCTATTTAAGGTCATATATAATGTATTTGTTAGATATTCATACTCTTTTCCTCACACTTTCCTTTTCTCATTATAAGAGAAATGATTTAGAACTGCAAAAGCTACTCAAATTGTCCCCTGGGCTCATATCTGAATTTTCGTACCTAGGTATATGATTCAATTAGAATTTGGCTCTTTAATAGGTGCTTCATATTTTAATGCGATGAACCTAACAGAACCACATTAGCAAAATGACAAGTTCTGACGATTCTCCAAGAAAACAGTGCTACATTTCCTAGGCCGGGACCACAGTGGGTACACAAACAGCATTTGCTCCAATAACATCTACACGACTTCCAGAGCATGTTGTGTAAAGAAGACAAGAAGAGTTGCCATCCAGCTGATGCTCTTCTTTTCCCTGTACCCTGCAAAAAAAAGAGAAAAAAAAAATCACTTAAATTGTTTCTGTAATTTATTGAACTAGGTGCAGGTATGATCTCTAATGAAATGAGAAAGGAAAGATCAAGTAGGTCAATCATGGACCTGTGAGGACCCAGCCACAACCTTTTAGATCCCATTGTTCTGAGCAATGGTTGAAAAAGCCCACAGAATAGGAAGCCTTCTATTCCAATGTGGAGTCACCAACCACACTAGAATTAGGATTTCTTAGTTGGAAACCAGTAAGCATTAGCCAAAGCACTGCTCTGTTTTTGAGTTTACTTGATCTTTCTTCCTCCAGAGTCTGGGATCTGGGGCTTAAAAAGTGTCACAGAGCAGGAAGACGGGGCCTAGGAATCATGCATCTTCAGATGCATCCCCATTCCTCCCCCCTGTCACTGAGGATGAAGGGCAGGTAGGACAGCTTGGCTAAAGCAATTTGAAGAGTAATTTTGCAGCCTCAAAAGAGAGGAGTGTGCCCTTGAGTATTGTGCTTTTAAATGTGACTCTAAGTGAATATAAATTCCCAGAGTGCTTGGCACAGCCTAGACGAAACTTGCTAAGGGGAAAGTTTCATAGGAAGATCATTGACAGTTACCATTATGTGGAGGCTAAGAGTATTTTGTCTCCTTGGAAAGCTTCTTTTTCAGAAGCGTTCTTTCCCCTTGTTTCTTTATCAAGGAAGTAGGCAAAATTAAAAAAAAAAAGAAAAAAGAAAAAAATTAATGTCTTTGAGCCACTTGATTATCATCATTCAAATAGATCACTGTGTCAAGACGCTCAAGAAGCGCTAAGCGTCTTTTTGTCTCAAAGGCTGGAAAACAATCATTAGGAACACAGCTCATTTCTGTAATGTAGGGCCAACCCTGATAATTTGTTATAGATGACATTATCCTGGCTGGGGAATAAGCAAAACTGTACATGGCAGCTAATTATCTTAACACCTTCTGAAGTTAAACTTTTTTTCCTTACCAATCATACATATACAAAGAGAGGACATCAGACTAGGGAAAGAAATGTAGCAAAAACTGACAGAAAAAAAAAAAAAAGAAAGAATTATCCCATTTTCACCCAGCAGGGTACAGATTGTCAATCTTCTTTGGCATGCCTGGTGCAATTTGGTTTTGGTCAGTCTAGTAAAACAATTGTTCCTTTAACTATAGCAAAGAGCAATTTACCGATTATCTGTTTCCTAAAAGCATTGAATGCAGAGTATCCTGTTCCATTTCCTGTCAGATATTCTCATGCAATTAGATACAGGCGGTGGGAATGTAATGTGAAATAGGTATTTTGTTCTGAAACATGGCACTGTGCCTGTGCTCTTCCCCATCTCCGTGAGCAAAGTTCAAGTGCCAAAATGAAAGGCATGTTTAATGCCAAAGGTGATTCAAGTTCAGGCCAAAAATAATTCCAGACAACTCAATTCTGAATTATTTTCCTTCTAAACATTTTTTTGGGAAATGGAAATACTGCCGGGTATTTGAGGCTGGGATGCGAACAGCAAAATCTCTTGCAAGCTATTCAAATGTCAGCCACTATTGTGTACAAAGTCTTCCATATCACTGTGGAATTTGGAAGAGGAAGCCAACAGAGCAGACAGATTTACTGTGTACTTGCAGAATTTTCCAGAAACTCTAGTTTCCTTTTAAAAAAATAAAAATTCTGTGAGGATGTGCTCCTTCTATAACATTTTTCCCTGCTTCCAAGAAACAGGTTGCCCACGTAAAATGTATTTACTGATATTTGATTTTGTAAAATTACACTTCAGGAAGACAGTCTAGATAGCTTAAACTTGAAGTTAAGAAATTATGGGTTAAATATTGGGCATGAAATAAAGTACATAGAAAAATCCAAATTAACATATTTGAAGAGTCTTATTTTTCTTGTATACTATTGCAGAACACCCTTAGACCTTTTCTCCTTTCCTTTTTTCTCATATGTACCATTTAAGCTCAGTTATTTCAAATGGCTTCTGAGGCAAAGCAGGGGGATTTGTTGCTCAAAATGATGATATTTTGAACCACGTGTCCAATGGAGATGAAACATGAAGCCATGGACTGTTTTCTGAGCTTCTTCAATATGAATTTTGGGATAAGTCCTTCCATCTGAATAGACTTTAAAGACAGAACAGCTTTGGAGACAGGGATGTGATATGTGATTAAGGCTAACCATGGTCCATGAAGGGCCCTAAAATTAGATTTGGGGGTTTGAATTAGATTAAGTAGTACTGTTTTGGAATCATGAAAAGGACTGGCAGACTAGTGGGTTTGTCCCCAGCTGTTAAAGAAAGGTTCTGATGAAGGTGATATATCTGAAGCTTTCTGAAGAGGCTTAGCTGAAATGAAAAATGGTTATGTTTTATCTCAAACCACGATGCCAATTTATTTGATCTCCATGCAATGGAATATCTGAGCACAAAAGTGGTGGTGAGAGAGGGGAAAAACCCCAATTTTTAAAGCGGCTTTTTCTCCAGCAGGGAAAGGTGGAGCTTTCTGACCATCTGAAGAGATTTTGATTATGACTTATTTAGTCTGAAATGCAAGAATAGCCAGATTCCAAAGATTTTGCACCTTCTTGATTGCAGTCAAGGATGGAAATGGAAAGAGACAGAATCATAATGGGGACATGACTCCTTCTAAGGACTTTGAAGACAAATGCCTTTGCAGGCTTCTTGGGAAAGAGAAACCAAAGAGCAGGCGGTTCAGCAACAAAATGTTGCATAAGCACAAACTAGACCTGAATGGAAGGTATAGAGGCAGCATGTAATAAATATTTTTAGAGTAACCACACCTAACAGAGACAGAAAAGCTGACAGAATGATAGTCTATCTAGTCTCAAAAAAACCCCACCTAGTCCTGAAAGCAGTTCCAGATGGTGTACAGTTGTGGAGGTTGAGAGGACCGTGGGGATTTTCCCTCTTTGCTGACACCAGAGACCCTCGGGATTTGGACCGAGAATCCTGCAGGAGGTGTCTGTGAGGACAGCCATTTCCTTGAGGAGTCTAGCTCTGAGATGAACGCCATGGGGGTGGAGTTGTGCGATGGGTGCAGAGACACACGCTCACTCTGGTACTCTTCTGACCTGGTTGCACCTGATCTACCTCTAACAAGAAACCATGGAGCTCTGTTTCATGCCATGCTGAGACCAAGTGAAGATGCAGTATCGAGCGCTTGGGCTCCCAACAAGCCCAGTGAAAACAGCCAATTTGTGTGCTAGAACCAGCTTCTTTCTGGCTGGCTAATGTCTTTCTACTGTCATCCTTCTACTTCCCTGAGACATACTGTCAAAGACTCTCAGCAGGGAGACCTGTGAGAAAGCTTTATAAATAATAATCCATGAAAGAAAGATAGAAATCTATTCACAAAAATGGAATAGCAAGCATGAAACAAAAATTCATTAAAAATGTATGACCAGAGTAATAAGACTAGCTTTGTTTTGGCATTGGCAGCCTGCAGAAAAAAAAAAAGGAGGGAGGGATATGTATCATATTACATAGATGAAAAGGAAGGGAGGCAGAAAAACGGATTAAATAGATAGCAATATCTGTATACTTTAGCTTTAAGGATTATCATCGAAAAACATATAAATCTGAGAAAGTTAAAAATCAGGAATGCCAAAAGGGGCAATAGAATGATGCAGAATTAATTAAAGAGAGAGAAAGACAAAGACGGAAGCTGCACTTCACAGGAAACAGAGAAAGGAGCGTGAAATCTGCTGACTTCAGAGAAATCAGCATCTGTATCTCCTTGCCAAGAGGACAGAGAGATGAGACGTGAGCCACTCTTTGGAGACTCTACATCGACACTGTCACCCTCAGATTAGTCTTGCACAGTCCTGAGAAATGTTTCCCAGTCTTTTGAGAGCTGAGGCCCCCTTCAGGAAGATGTAGCCACCCACACCCCCACCATGTAGCCCTGCCAGGTGTTATGCCAGATGTTTTCCTCTTGGCATCTGCCCCAACTACCCTTTTCTTTCGGCTGCCAGGAGGGCTGGCGAACTGGTGAAGGTATCTCCAGACTGTGACACTTGCTCTGATATTTTTAGGACAAGGAAATAACTAATTTTTTTAAAAAAAGAAGTAGCATAATAATCATCCAGTTTTCCTAGATGGGAAGGTCTTTAAGATCCTCTAGTCTGATCTGGGGCGTACAAGCCTTGAAACACCACCATTTCTGCACTAAGCACATCATGTGTCTCAGTGATAACTGGTATTTCTCATTAGCTCCACTCCCAGACCCCTGTTTACTCCTGCCCATCAGGACAGCGGAGCAGGCAGCCTCATTTTACATGGCGAAAAATCAGCTCAGAAGGAATTGGCCAGTAAGCCTGGATTATGCCTTTTGATGAAAAGTGCCAGCTGGTGGCTGCTGGAGAACTTCTTCAGCTCCAGTCCCTATTAGTTTGTCATACTCCCTGGTGCTTTGACTTAAAGTGGGGGGTCAGTAGGTGGCATTTTGATGGCCTTGAGGCTGCCCTGTAGGTCTGTCTGTGGAGCTGAGTGGTGTCCCCTCCTTCTGGTCTGCCTCCCTACTTCACAAAGCAGGAGCACTCCGGGGAGGGCTAAGCACCCAGCACCAAGGCTGAAGTGGCCAGAGATGCAACCTCCTCTCACTTGAGTAAGCCCATGATACACAAACCCATGGTATTAAATGGTATGGAAAATAGTGTCTATCCTCTGTTTTGCCTCAGCAGAATATAGCAGTGCCATGCCCTTTGCTGTCCTCTCCTTCACGCAGCCCCCTTCACTTCTGAGCTTTGTCAGGATGGTAGATGAATATTTTCTTAATTAAGCCAGAGCCAAAAACCCAACTTCGTTCACATGGACAGAGAAGATTAAAACAGAACAATTGAGGTTAATAACACATTACCTCGGTGTGAACTTCAGAAGTGAGCTAGCTTGATTCCAAAATACCTCAGTAATTCTTTGAATGGATTACAGCTTCTTTTTAGGAGAGAAAACAAACCCAAATCCTCCTTGGCTAGGTTTAACTCTCTGTGTCACATTCTGCAATCCCATATTGAGCCAAAACCCACAGGATTGCTGTAGTCAGATTACAGAAACTACCTTAAATTTGGGTCTGGGAGCTGAAGCTGCTGTGTGACTTTGAGCTGACATTAGACTGCGTAAAGCAGCTGAAGGCTGGGAACTGAAGAACAGAAGCAAGGCAGGTTTCAAAAGCTGCCACAGAAGTGAGTGGTGAACCCAAGGATAACAGCACACATCCCCACATCTGCTCTCACCGACGCTTGCCCTGCTGCATTGTGAGGCCAAAGTTAGTAGTTACCTGCCAAAGTATTCTCAATGAAACCTTTTTGGCCTGACGTGGGCTGCGTTTGGAGGTCGATAAAGAAAAACTGCGTAAGATTTTGCTGCAAAGATAAAAGGTCCTACAGTCTGCATCTAGAGGAAGAAAATCAGGAACATGCTGGCTTTTAGGTTTTTAAATGCATAGGAACTACCATAGTAATCCTAGGAGCCTACAGGAAAGATGGGGAGGGACTCTTTATCAGGAAGTGTAGTAATAGGACCAGGGATAACGGTTTTAAACTGAAAGAGGGGAGATTAAAACTAGATATTAGGAAGAAATTATTTACTGTGAGGGTGGTGAAGCACTGGAACAGATTGCCCAGGGAAACTGTGGATGCCCCATCCCTGGAAGTGTTTTGCTGTGTATACAGGTACAGATAATATTTTTATTTAGAAAATTAACTGCCGAAATAAGCAAGGCAGGCAAATGTTGGGGAACCAAAGTTTAGTTTTGTTGTTCTGACTTAGGAAAACCTGAACCTACTGTTTTTTACCTATATTCCGTACCTTTGCCCCAGCTACAGGGTCTCGGATCATCACAGTACCTGCTTTTGTTCCAGTTTTGACCATGTAAAGGCCCCAAAGTCTTTTCAGAAAAAAACAGTTGGCTTTCTTGTTAACTTTAAATGCTGATGAAATGAGGGGTTTTTTACAACAATGAGAAAAAATAACAAAAAAGGCAGAACCCTCAGTCACCTCTGGCTAAAGCTCACTCTGCACCACCAGCTTGATTTAGAAATGTTTCCTAGAACTCCTCTGTTTCTGCTCTGCTCTCTTATGCACAATCTCCTGTGAGAAATATGTTTGTTCTCCAGGAACTTCTAGCTGAATCAGAGTGAGCATTTTTGAGGCAGGACTATGATTTTTTTTTTTTCATTCATGAAAAGGTTTTTCATTCTTTTTTTGATTTTGGAGGAGGAAGGAGAAAAAGGAAGGAAGGAATTAAAGTTCTGGGAAAAAATACTATATATAAGCTGGTTGGCAATATATATATATAAAAATATATAT
>JAHREE010000188.1:1896055-2093800 GCA_033628505.1 Tringa tobata
GCCTAAATTGCCAATTAGGCACAGCTGCTCTAGGAGGGAACTCCCAGGGCACAAGTGAGCAGTAGGTGGAGGTCTTTTTGGGGGATTGGGAAGCTGCTTGGGGTGTGCTGAGGGCAGGCTGTTGGATGTGGAAGGTGGGAAAGCGGTCTTGGAGAAGGGTTCATATGAGATCTGCATGTAGGAAATGAAGGCTTTTTATGAGGGGGTAAGTGACCTTATTCTAAGCAAAATTGATCTTCCTCACCCATGTATATGTGTGTGTATTGCTTATGTTTTCATACCCATGTGCAGTAAGCAGAGAGTGGGTTGCACAAGTAACAGGTGGCCAGGAGTAATGGTGTGCAATACGAAGGACAAGGGATGTAGGCCATCCAGTTTGTTGTCTTTCTTGTTTCTCACCTATGTGTGGCCAACAGGCCTGGCCCACAGCAAAGTACTTTTTCTGTTGTTCTCAGTAGTATAAGGACACTGATGTGTATATCTGGTATCGTGAGTTGGAGTCTCAAAGCTGGGACTTACAAAATAACTCCCCGTGGGCCTCATACCAACAAGAAGGAGGTACAGACCTTCAGCCAGATAGTGTGGAGGTGGCAGAGGGACTTGACTGCAGCTCGTGAGACTGCCGTTCTCTGGCAGCAGTTTGCCTGCCTAAACTTGCATTTAGGCTCTATGAGGGGTAGTGAGGAAGTTCTTGATCCATGTAAACATTTTGGGATGGAGTTGTGGGACTCAAGGGAGCTGCGGGGCTCTCCCTAAGGCTGCCAAACCCAACTAAGGACTATAGCTTCCAGAGCTCCAGATGCTGATGTGAAACTCTCATGCACTCTTGCTCTGGTGTCTACCAGTGTCTTGTGGTGATAACTTGTGGCCTTTTATTTGGGGTTAGGTGGTGGGATGATGGGTGTCTGTGCCCCAGACAAACTGGGGGAGACTGAACCCCAAAGAGCCCTTGTCAGGGGCTTCTGCAAGTGGCTATGGGAAAAATGAGATGCCTATGCTCAGCACAGAGGGTGGAGGCCTCTGGAGGAGGTGCAGTGTGACCACAGGTGGGAGGTTTCAGCTCCGAGTCCCTCCTCTGAAGCAGTGTAAACAGCAGAATTGCGTTTCGGGAAGCTGCCAGTTGCTGACCCAGTGATAACTGGTGTGTATAGAATAACAATTTACTTCTGTGGACCCTTGCATGTGATCTCCTCTGGTTTGGTCTAGTATTCCAGAGCAACTCTCTACCCCATCTCCTCCCAAAACTTGGTAGCTGGCACATTGTTGTTCAGTGTGTGTGGGGCTGTGGTTTCCTTGCTCTAGTCTGCCTGTTTAAAATATGCAAACTAAGCTTTGTTTCCTGTGATTTTAGACATTAGGAACACAATGGTGAAAGGTTGGCTGTGAAAAGAAATGACTTGCAGCAATTATCAGTTGTAACTAATGCTTTGTTTGAATCCTTGTTTCCTACATAATGTTATTATTGCAAAGTTCCTGCCCTAGTTGTAATTGGAACTTAAAGATTTTTGGACCGCCGCGCCAGGCTCGGGACGAGGCTGGCGCGGCGGAACGCCGCGCCAGGCTCGGGACAGTTGTGATCATCTCACTGTGCACAGAGATTGGAAGATGAAGGAAACAAATGGAAAAAAGTCTTGCCGGTGAGGGTTGAGAAAGGCTCGGGACGAGCACATGTCTCAAGGGCTGCAAATCCGTATCTAAAATCAGCACGTCAACATTAATTATTAGCACAGCTGTTCCTGGAGTAACTGTTGAGCAAGTTATATGATAGAAGATGCTCTCTGCTTTCTTGAAGGAGAAAAGTGATTTCTTTTTACTCCAAATCATGGAGCGAACAAAGAATAAATTGATGTTATTTCTGTATTTCTGGAATTGGTGGTTTAGAGTCTCTTATGCAGCAGTAGATTAGATAACTAAAAAAATTACAAAACAGGCTTATGCATGCAGAAAACAACATGCAAAGTTAACATTTTAATACTAGAATCAAATAAATACTATTACAAAGCTCAACCTTTTATCATTTTTTCTCATTTTTTCTAGTCACAGCATCCTTGACTTGGCAATTAAGATGACAAACAGATGTTAAAAGTACTGTTCTGAAACCAGTACAGGAAATCTTTCCTTGAACATACCCACTGATAACACAGATTTTCATTTATGAACTTGTGTAAAATTAAGTTGGATAGGAACATTATAACCCACAGAACTTTGGAGACATCTTATGTCATTGGCAAAATGTCAACTATTTGCCAACAATGTCACCTTGACTGTCCTGCATGCCTTGCCACAACCCCGAGGGTGAGAAGGATCCTGTCTCCCAAAGTGCCTTATTGAAATATCCCCATCATCCACTGTGCACATATGTCAGTCTAACACAACAAGCTACTGCCCTATTGCTTGTGTCTCAGAAATTGTTACACAATTTTTCTGTCTCAGGATCATAATTCTCTCTGTTTGCATTACTACAGTCTGCCTCAAAGGTTGATGTGACAAAGTAGGAGAGTAATAGCAGGAACCTAAAAATGGGCTGGTTAGGGTTAATGAGGAAAGTCATATCTGATGCATCTGCAGAAAGGACCAAACTCAGAGTATCAGCATCTTGTTTGACAAGACTTGTCACTTCTTGCAGATTGTGACACTGCCATGATGACATTTGGGTGCTGAAGCAAAGCAAAATGTCAGTCATCAGGAATAATGGGAACAGGATAATGAACAAGTATCTTAACTTTTAAGATTTTTGCCTTTTTTCTTTCCATAATCTGGTGGGAGATTTTTGTTGGTTTTGTTTGGTTGGTTGGTTTTGTTTGGTTTTGGTGTTGTTTTTTTAATCTTTTTAGCTAAATAGCTATAAAGTCTTCCAAGTAGGACGTTATTAAAATGTTTCTTACATTAGATGGTATTTATAACAATAACAAATGTTGTCTATACAGATTTCCCAGTTTTCAGTGTTCCCAGTCATTGCCTACATGGCTTTCACAACATACTGCATCTGTGTTTTTCCTTTTAAGGCACAGATTTATGAGCAGAGAGTATTCAAATTTAACACACATTGCTTGAACAAATGTCTGCTAAAGGAGTTTTGATAATTGATTATATTTTGGCAAAGACATATCCTTGAAGACCAAATAAAAAGAGAATGCCTCATAGCAGTACAAGTAGGAATAAAAAAGATCAATAAAACAAAGGAAAATGGAACTGCATAAAAGAGAACGTGACTTCAATCAGGAAGTCATTGGAAGAAAGTGCTCTGTGCAGTCATCAGAAGGCAGTGATGGAAATTGCATTGATTCAGTCTTTTACAGCTACAAGAAAGAAAGGAAATGAGTATTTGCTGCAGAGTTGTCTTTTTTTTTTTTTTTGGTGGGAGATGACTAAGGTTATATTTCTTTCTCTGGTTCCTAAGACACTGTTAGGAAAAGATTTGCTTTTCCCTGTACATACATGTTTAGTCTGATTCTACAGTCCTTGTAAAAACAAATGGACAAGAACTAACTTCAGTACTGGGAATGCAGAATTTCACCCATACTCACATACATGATAGTATGTTTGTTTTTTTCAGAATGCACAGAAAATATGTAAACTTATAAAGTGGTTCCCAAAGGATTAGGAAACACATGTATGGTTGTAGTGGAGTAAAGAGTTTGAGCTCATGGTAGTATGTTTGTTTTTTTCAGAATGCACAGAAAATATGTAAACTTATAAAGTGGTTGTTGTTTTCTGTATTGCTTTCCAGTCAAAGAATTTGTCACTTATGTAACATGAAAGGATTGGGAAACACATGTATGGTTGTAGTGGAGTAAAGAGTTTCAGCTAAGAATGATTGACAATTTCCTACCAAGTTGTTTTTTTCTAAGAAAATTTAACTTTGGTATTTAGGGTTTAAAAGTCCTGGGAATGTAGAAAATGAGCATTGAATTGTAATGTCTGGTTGACATCTGGTTACCCCAGAACTTGTCACTAGAATGGCTAAGTTAGAACCAAATCATGTTTACAGTGAACTGAGTGGCACTCACACTCCAGCTCATAGAAATCTCTTCTGGTATTTGAATTTATTACATGAAATTAAAATAATTTTCATCCAACAGCAGCTAAAGCAATTACAACACTCTTGCTTAATCTTTAATTTACTGTAGTCTTCCAGAGCTCTATCCCTAAGTTTGTTTTTTCTAGCGAAGAGTTTGGATTCATTGCCATTATCATAATTCTAGATTGGAATCAGGGATAAAATGCTGGACAGCTCATCAAATGATGTGTTCCAAAAATAATGGCTGTGTCTGAGATGAGTATAATAAAGCCTGTGTGCGTAATTACAGAACGTATAATATGTTTTCCTCCACCTCTTGCTTTGGCTAGCCTCTGCTAGGCTTGATTCAAAACCCACCGATGTCCACAGGAGTCCTTTTTGCTAACTTCAGGAATTCTGGTCTCTAAAATTATTCTGTTTTCTAGCCTATCTGTAGGGGCCAAACCAAATTATGTTTGCTTTTGGTAGGACAGAAATAGCAAATCCCTGAGGATATTTTCTTGTTTTCTTCAGAGATCATGAAGATTTCTTACTCAGATGTAAATCTCAACGGTGAGATTCATCCTAATTTTAAGTATTTAATATCTTTACATAACTAATGATTGGGCATGATTCATTTCAGTTACCTGAGACGTGTACTTTGGAATGAGATGAAAGGCACCTCAAGCAACATTGATTCTGTTGATTACCTCCTGTCTGACCATTACAGATTAAACCTCTTCCATGTATTGGAAGTGGAAAACAACATCTCTTTGTGGTCATATTAACATTTGTGTCACGGAGCTCTTAGCAAATTTCTTGATGACTCAGATGTCATAGCTTCAAAGGGGTGAAGCACAGCTAGTCTGAAATGCTTATTTTTTATCTGTTTATGCACACGTATACACACAGAGCTACTTAAAATACATATGTGCAGAACATCCATTTTCTTCCATAATGTGTAGACTCTCCACCACAAAGACTCAGCTCCTTGATGCCTGGCACCCCGTAGGTTCACTTATGTGACTGCGAAGTGGATGCTTACTCCTGTTGTGAGTTGTACATCTGCTTAGCACAGCTGTGAATGGCCACATTTAGCATAGGGCGGCAGAGAACCGAGTCCTCAAGAGTCTTATTTTCTTTGACTGCAGATTGTTTCTCCCCTCAGTGCACAGCCACAGCGAACAATTTCCAGCAGTCAATCAAAATGTGTATTTAACCCAATGAAAATCTGAGGAAACATTCCCACTGACAGCAAAACGCGTGACTAACTCAGGGCAGGTCTGACAAAATCATCAAGAAATCATGAGATACATAAATAGAGGTGAATTTCCTTCCTGTTTCAACAGCTACAAATTACATGTAAATGGTTATTCTAAAAAAAAATAAAAATTCTGTGTGACTTTTATTGGCTGTAGGGCAGCTGGAGGCTGAAGTTTTCTATTTATTCCCACAGCATATGGAAGACAAGCAATGGCATGGCAGGACATGGTGCAGTGGAAAGACCCCCTGCCATTTCCAGCTGGTATCCTGGCTCAATGTGAATTCATTGACCTCTCTGCTATGGCTGTTAATGTGCCTTCTTGTGATGTGGGTTCCTATTCACTGGAAATGGGACTTTTCAGGGTGGCATATTCTGTAGTGTTAGGACACCCCACCGAGCAAGAAATAAATGAATGTCTCTTCCACAGTTTGGTCTCTCTCTCCCTGCTGGTGGGATAATTATAGTTTTAAATTACTGTTATTACCTTAATGACCTGTTGCTGGTGAGGAGAATAATGTGAGGAGATTTATATTGGTACTGGCAAACAGCAAGTGTCCAGTTCACCTCCGATGCTGGAGGCCACAGAGACATGGTTGGGCCATTGAGAAAGCCCTTATGCTGGTGGACTTTCATGGTGGGCAGGTTTCTCTTCTCTCAGAGGTTTTCAGGGCCATACCAAAATGCAGAAGTTAACGTCTGGTAGATAACGTAAGCCTTTTCTGCTCAAATAAGATTAACCCTGAACAACTCAACTCCTGTTTAGGAACTTTACCACAGAAACCAGTAGGATTTAGGGATGTTGGTAGAATGGAGATTTTAGAAGACTTTTTCCAAAGCTTTCCAATTATGTTTAAATTTGGGCCAACATTCAGTAGTAAACAAGTGAAGTAAACCCAGAGTAGCATGTCTGAAGAGAGCTGTGGGCCTGAGAAGATCTTTGTGCTCTTCTATACTGAGGAAACACATGGGAAAGTAAAAAGCATTGAAAAAGGTTGTTGAAGAGATGGCAAGGTTGGGGTTCATGTTGAATGTGGCACTTGCCTTACACAGAGGTCAACAACTGGATTAGTCCTTGTGGCTTGACAGATTTAATTTCCAGTTTTGACACCAATTCCCAGATGATATGAACTGCCCCTTTGAAATTCCGATTTCTCTCCATTGACTACACAGAGAGTCTAAACAGTTCAGCTGCAGACATCTACACTGAGGCCCTGACGCTAGCCAAAGTAGCATTTAATATAACAAGTGAGCAAGCAGAAGAAGCAGCAGCTTATAGAGATGGGAACATGATCTAAGTTAACACCATTAGCACCAATTCCTCAATAAGACCATGCTGCCCCTTCCAAAGGAAACACCACATTTCACTGCAAGAATTTGATGCAGAAAAATGCACCACTCTTGCAGCTGAAAACTCACAGTAGTTGTTCCCTGCAATGGTATGTGGATAATACATCAAATGCAGGAAAGGCTGGAGTCTGTGGGGCACCCAAAGGCAAGTGCAAAGTCACTTTCTGCCCATCATTTTCTGGAAAGACTCCAAACCAGGTTAATGGTTGGCTTGTTTCCAGTTAAGAATTTGTAGCAGTTGAGTCTTTGCTGCCAGGGCTAAGTCTCAACCTAAGGGAAGGTTTTTTGGGAAAGATATCCTTTTTAGTAACTACTGAAAGTCCTCAGTCTCAGCAAAAATAAAACCTAATTTTTTGGGGGAGAGCAAGGGTGAATAACACATGGGGATATTTCTTTGTCACACTGCTTTTTTTGCAACTCTAATTCTTGCCCTTTCCAAGGCTCCCTTGGGAAGGACTGGATGTATTTTCCTTGGAAGCCAAGGCAGAAATGTGAAAGCGTGAGCATAAAATGAAAAGCTCTTTAGTCAAAGGATTGGTTCGCAGCGAGAGAGCGTGGAGTACATCCTAAACATACAAATATCAATGAGACCTCTCTAATATGCCTTGATATGCAGTTGTACTCCATCTATCAAAGGTGTTAAAGAGACAGCTAAAGTGAGAAGAAAAACCCTTACGTTGAATAAAGTAAAAGTCACAGATCAAACCTTATTAACGCCTGTCAATTACAACACCCACGTCTGAGGAAGAAATTAGCACCTCCTGACACAAATCCCACGTGTACAAAAAACAAGTAATGCACACAAAAAGGTACAAAAAGGGATGAATATTAAAGCAATCACTCAAAGGGAGGATTCATCTCCTGCTCCTAACTACGCATGAAGCAAAAAATAAAATGCCTATAGAGAAATTTTATAGGCAGAAAAGCAGCTGGGTACACCAGGGACCAGAGTCAAAGCGTGGAAGCTGTGAAGAGCAGATGAAGAAGAACTCAGTTTGATCAAATGTGGATGAATAAATATCAGTGAACTGAGAAATAATGAATACTTAGATGAGTAATGGGGCTAAACACTGATTTAAAACTAAGCACCTGTTTAGAAGGAAAAACAGGCCTTTTAAAGTACCAACACAAAGCAAGCAGCTGAAGTCAGAGCAGTGACAAATATTACTGTGATGGAAAGTGCCTACAGTACTCTGGTCAGAGAGAGATAACACAGGTAAATAACTTTAAAGCCATGAATTTAAGGGATGCGTGTGTTTGATTTTCTCTCTCCTTCAGTACAGGTCAAAAGGACTGGAGCTTGCAATCATGTTGATGGAAAAGAAAAGAGCAGAGGAGAGCTAGGGAAAAGGAGAATTGTTCTGTGTCTAATTTACTGTGAGGTGAGGGGAAACATTGTGATGAGCCACCTACTCTTGTTTATCTGTTTTGCTGCTCTGTACAGCTGCACTAGCAATACTGATGTATAGTCATCTGTTAACTTTTTGTGTCTATAAATATACCACTGGCCCTTGCTGGCAGCAATGATCAAGTTTCTTAAATCCTCCTGATCTCTAAGAGGACTACTCAAGGGGCATCCCACCACTGCTGGTCACCCCACTTTGGTTAGCTTTATAGACCCAATGTAAGCACAAATTAATACTCTTCCATTGAGTTTGCAGACCCGACAGCCATTGGGGATCTGCTTTCCTAGCTTATCTTGGCTGGGTTTGGTGGAAGTCTCCCTCATCCAGGGCTCAGTTGCTCCTGGCCATGTGAGGCCAAGGGTGAGAGTGTGTGTGCATGTATGTGTGTCTATAAAGGGAAGGCTGGGACTGTGTTTTTTGCTGAGGGAGTTACAGATGCTGCAGCCTACTCACTCTCTCTCTCTCCTCCTCTTATACTCCTACCCCCATCAGGAGCCAGAAATACTCCAGGGACTGCAATAACCTATGCTGGCTGGGAATGGTGCCAGAGTGGCTGTTGGCTGAGAGCTGCTGGAATCTGCTTCAGCGTGGCCTTTCATACCCTCTGCACGACCCTCCAAAACTCTGAGGGATTCATACCCCTCTGAGCCCCATTATGCCATCCATCAAAGAGCTCCCCGCATGAGGGAAAATCTCAGCTGGCCAAGGAGAGCTGGAGGCTGGGCAGAACTAAGACCTTCATTCACTCCCTGGCGGGGGATTTTAAATTTAGACTCCCTGACTGCTTATATACAGTGTGAAATGCTCAAAGTGACTACTTCCTGGGATTAGGAATTAAAACAAACAAGTAAACAGAGAAGCAATGTTAGCCTGCTTCTGCCCTACTATTAAAAACAGTTTTATGACCTGAAAATTATACGCCAACTGATTTTGGCAGTGATCTCTCAACTAATCTAGTCCGCAAATATATGCATCTGTCTTCTTACTTACAGCATTAGCTGTCACCACAGGACTCTGTCTTTATTTTATTCAACAGATTTTCAGTGGGTTCTTCAGCCCTAAAAATAAACAAGCTCTCCTGGGGTATATGTTTGTCTCTTCAGCTCCCATGTGCAGGTTTCTGCGCGATTCCTGCTGGCTCTGTGGAGATTTATATCCCAGAGCTCTGTACAGACCTGCCATGTGGAAGAATGGGAGTGGAAGCCAGCAGATGAATAATGGAAGCTGCTGGGTGCTTGCAGCAAAAGGAATACTGTCTTCCATAGAAACATGGGGACTGATCTTGGTTATCTTTTTGCATTTGATACTGAAATGGTCAATCTGTTTTGGGGTATGGGGCCTTCTACACTGGGACCCCCTGATAGCTGGGGCCTCGGGACCAGCTCTGTGGCAAAACATGGTGAAAAATAAACTGTCCTGAGTCACTCCCTGTGCACCTGTCTTAAATACAGAAAGTCATTCCTTTTTGACAGTCATGAAGACTGTCATGAAGTCATGAAGACTGTCAAACGCTTTGGGCCTGCAGAACTCAGAGTGTTAGGAAAGAGACTATAAGCCTTACTTCACCGTCGGAGCCCAGTTGATGGATTTAAAGGGATTTAATTTTTTTTTAATTGCTGCGCTTGGAGAGTTAGCCTACATGAAGAGCTCTGAATCACAGAAACACAAAAAAGTTGAGGCTGGAAGAGACCTCTGGAGATCATCTGATCCAACCTTCTGTTGAAAGAGGCCTTAGATTAGGCTATTCAGGGCCTTGCCAAACCAATCCTTGAATGTTTCCAGAGGGGGAGACTCCACTGCTTCTTTGGGTAACCTGTTACAAGGTTTAACTGTTCTCTCAGTGAAACACATTTTTTATAACCAGGAGGAATTTCTCTTGAAGCCAGTTGTGCCCATCTCCTCTTGTCCTGTCACTGTACATCCTCGTGAACAAAGTACCTTCACCTTCTCCATAACTGCCTTTAGGTATTGGAAGATTCTAATTCACCTTCCCTTCTCAAGGCTGAACAAACCCAGTTCCTTCAGCCTTTCTTCATATATCAAGTTCCTCAACTCTCTGACCACTTTGGTGGCCTGGACTGCCTCAGATTTTTTAATGGCTCCAAGACAAACTGTGTTTGTCTTCATTTCTGTACTCACCTCGGCACTTACTGGCCATGTTGGGTCAGGCAGAAAACGCAGCCATGCATGCATATGACACAGAAAATGACCTGTCTCCTTTAAAGAGCCTGGGGCACCTTTGTAACTGTGTGGTAGGAATCTTCTTTGGCCATAAAGCCTGCTGTGAGTCTGTGGTGGATCAGTCCTATACTCGGGTCTCTGAGGCCACCGGGCTAGTCCACAGTTCATCAGTGCTAAGCATACTTACAGACACACACGCACACATGAAGTCCCTCTCTCAAAGCTGGTTTAACTGATCTGTTTGGAATGCTCAGGCCATATGGTTCTGATTATTTATACAGATAAGCATGTGTATTTTTCTCTGCCTAAAAATAACCAGACTTAGGGAAGGAAGATGCTTTTGTATAAATTATTTAAGAAAGGGAAAGCTGCTAATCTCCTGAGAAAACCCTCACAAGTGTTGCACGCAGTGGCAGGAAGCCCCTGAGACGGCAGGGTGTGGGGCCTGGCTGCTCAACCACGCTTCAACCATGTCCTTTTACACCCTCAGCATGACCACCCCGGCTGCTCCCTCTTGAGTTAGTGCACATTCCTGCAGAACGGCTGATGAAAGGCAGCTGCAGGGCAAATATAACTCATGGCCTTCTGTGTTGTGGCTTCTTTTCTCCCCCTGCACTCTGAGTTTTCAACAACCCTCCTTAAGCTCTCACCGAATGAGGCTCTAATGAGGCTGGAAGGCTGAATGCTAACATCTGTGACTGCTCACCATCTAAGTTGCCATAGTGGAGGTTGGTCTAAACTGTCCAGAAGCCCCAGGCAGAATGAGCAATGTAGATCTATGTGGTGAAGAAGTTCAGGTTTAAGCCGGGGGTAGGTCTATCTAAGGTGTAAACTGGGTTAGATGCAGGGCCCCCAGGTATGGTTGAAGAACGTGCTCCATCCTCTCTTCTGCTTCTCCTTCTTTGTGTGCTTTGAGGTTGGTATCTAAAGTAGGGCAAAACACTACACGTCACCTTGCTGCCACCATGTTCCCCCTCCATTTATCCCATCCTTGGCTGGCTATGTTATGTTGGCATAGTTAAGGAACGCAACTAGGCCATGGTTGCCTTTTAACTGGGGATGTTTGCTGTTCTTGGCAGTTGGTTGTCCTAGAAACTGTGTCCTCCAGCTGTACCTATGCCTACTGAAGGATTTCATGAGGTTGAACACACTTGACAAGGTCTCAGATACAAGTGTGAACTTCATGGAAAATGTGCATGCTGTTCATTATAGTGAAAATAAACAAACAATTAAACTTTGAATTTCTCCTCAGTTATGGCATCATGCCTTATGACATTCTTCACAGTGCCACCTTTTTGCTGATGCTGAGCAAAAAATCCTCTTTACAAGATTTATGTTTATATAGAGCTTTCTCTAACAAGGACTTTCTATCACACAATTCATAACCTTCCTTCACCTACTTCCATCCCCAGTCCCATCCTGTAAGAAAGTGTTTCTTGAGGGTGAAATTGTGAGGGGACTGCTATTTCGGTCTCCCTGACATTTCTCGTTACACTCTTCCTCATTCCCCTAAATGGTTTGTTTCTGACTGTCAGCATTGCACAATCTCTTTCATGACAGTGGAGGAGATCTGACATTTAGCTGAGCTTTGCATTGCTTATTTGGGTGTAACAGTGCAGTGAATGGTTATTATTAATATTATTTTCTGAAGTTGCTGTGGGAATGTAAAAAGTCATCATTCTGCATCCCAGTTCCTCTCCTGTGGTAAGCATTGGCCTGGCAGACTGCTGACTCATGGGAGCTCGCCCAGTTTCACAGAAGATCCAGACTTGTGTCCCATCCAGGACTTCAGAGCCTACATGCTTTCATGCCTGTCCCTACTGCACTGTGGGAGCACATTCCCATTTCATCCTCCTAGTAATTCTGTGAAACAGGGAAAATAGAATTACACCATGCTGTACATGGAGACCTAAAACGTGAGTAGACCATATTAATTTGTCTTTGATTCCACACTAGAAGGCTGTGGGAGGTCAAGAGCTTAGCTCATATTCCCCCCTTGGAAACAAGCGGTCTCACCGCTGGATGACCTCTTCATCTCTACAGCTACCTCCTTCAAGCCTATGGGGACCTCATCTTTTGCTTCTGTTTCTCAATCAGTGTTTTCATGGCAGAGCTCAGGCTCAGAGCTTTGCTCTGGGCTGCATTACAGAGCACTGAACTGACACTCTGTTTAAGGGAGGTGGCTGCCAACAAGCAGGGTCCAAAGCCTCTCAGCCCCACTGGATGTCAGCCGACCCCAGCCATGTGGCACCTTCTTCCTGTACTTTGGGAGCAGGGAGAGGTGCTTAGTCTTTCCACTTTGCCTTCAGGTGGCTACCAATATGGAAGTGATCTCACTCATGTCTCAGGAGAGACCAGATCCCCTTGTGTATCCCATCAGAGCTCCTTCCATTCAGGTCCTACAGACGAATGGCTATACCATACCATGGGGATATATACATGCATAATAATGATCAATATGGTGCACAAAAATTTTGAGATAAAAATCTCAGTCTGTAGCTTGATCTATGGTAGAAGATACCAAGAAGTGTTGAGTCAGGATCCCCTGCTCATACAAAACAGGGTGACAGTTTCAGTTTCCATGTTCTATTCTTCTAATAGGCCCTGGGATTAATTACTGATAAGGAGTCAGAAAAAGAGATTTCATCTCTGCTGTACAACAACTAGACTCTCTTTTCATGCTAGTGGCAGAACTGGTGTTATTGTTTCAAATTCTCCAAGGATATATACTAATTAGTAACAACAGTGAGTTCCAGAGATCCAGTGCTCAGCCCTGACCCATTTCTCCAACACAAAGGCTGTCACTGGAAGTTCTCCTGGGAGAGTTTAAAAAAGCCCCAAACAAAACCAAGCCTTTGAAGTAACGTGTTGCAGAGATTTGTTCAATGTCACAAGGGGCAAGTACTATTTCTGTGGGGTTCTAAGAATCATTTTGGAGCTGAGAGAACATCACAAAAATAGTTAAAAGTATTCCTTTGAGATGACCTCCTGGTTACCTTCTTCCATCACAAGCAATTCCTAATTATCAGAAATCATCCTTTTTTTGTAGTTGTAGTTGATTTCAAGGGCTAAGAAGAGTAAAGAATTTTCCTCCAGGCAAAGAAAGGTAGCTGGAGATTTACACATGTTTTCAGTGGAAGTACACTAAATCCGCATGTCTACATTTGGAAGCATTCTCTGTTGGTTTTGGACATGAAAATAATGAAGTTAAGCTTTCTGTTTTACAAAAAAATAAAGTCTAATGGAAGGAAATCAGTCCACAGAGCCAATTTTGGATTTTCTTCTACATTTTTTTTTAGATTTAAAGAACTTTGAAAGGTAGGTTAAATCCAGCCCAGAGGAGATGAAAAACCTGAAAAATTCTGATTCCACTTCCAACTAACTAGGATAAAATAGGGCTGCCTTGTTTTAGGTTTGTTCCCAATACATTTCCCAAATTCTTCTTTTCTCAAATACTTTGGGACATTTTTCTTACTTGAAATTATTTTTTTGTAGATGTGTTAAACCTATCACTAGGTTCAAAAGCAGTATGGGATCCTGCTGTCCCCAGACAAGCCTCAATAGCTTTACTTAAAACTTCTGTTTAAGAGCTTATCAACTGCAGGGTCTGGAGGTTGGGGAGAAAATATATGCAGAAGGATTTTTCAGAAAGTACACCAACAAATCAGGTTAGAGCTGAATTTAAGTTCTGCGAAATGAAGATTCAAACCAATAGAGATGTTTCCGTATTTAAGAATTCCAATGAAAACAATTTTGATTGGAATTATTCCCTTGTTGGGTTTGTAAGCCAAACACTGCATCATTTTGCTAGAAAAGAAGAGCCAGATTTGTTAGCTTCCAGTAAGTTTCACAGTCTATTTTCATTCTTTATGTGGAGTGAAATACAGAAAGTAAGTACAGAATGACAAAAATTGAAATGCAAATTAAGTTTTTAAAATTATTTGCTGTGAGCAACATAGAAATGTAAATGCACTGAAAAATATGATCTCGGGGTTGAACATTTCCCCTGCTTAATTTCAAATCAGAGAGGAATTTCTGTACTTTCAAATTGCATTTTACGCCTGATGTTTGCAATGATCTCCCAGGTGCATAATACAAAGGAGTGTTAATTATTTAATGATGTGTACAGGCAGTCCATGGGAATGAGGAGAGTGGGAAATAAGCAAAACGAATGCAAAAAACCAAAGAGAGCAACCTAATGTAAATAATAAAACTTGTAAAGCTCTGTCCTAAAAAAACTTTAGGATTACCATAGCAACAGAATACAGGAGCATGGCATTGGCAGCATCCCCATCCCCCTCAAAGGCAGCTGCTGCTGAAGGGAAGTGAGCTTCTGAGATGAGCTTTACAGAGGGTTTTTTTGGGATCCTTTGCCTAGGAGGCTGGGATCTGTTCCCTTAGATTCAGATGTCTTCCAGAAGATGCATAAATGTCCCTTCTGGCATGCACTCCTTTTTTTGGCAGAGCTTGGACCCTTCCCAGTGACTGCTTCCTGGAAGAGTACTGTCTATGCCAGTCCTGAGAAACAATCTTTCATACCTGCTCCAGGCTTAAAGCCAAAGTAGAGCTTCAGTGCACGTAGTTTCTGTACTCAGACCATAAATATCATACCCATGCCCTCTCTTAGACCCCAGGCTGTAGCTAAGCTAGAGTGTGGTGGACCAAATCAGAGACAACTGGAGAAGGTGAGGTTCCAGCAATGCTACAAGACCCTGAAGTGGTAGGAATTGATTTTAGGAGTTACATCAGGATGTTATTTCTGTGTCTACATGGGTCTTGAAAGCCAACTCTGTAGATAACATGGTAAGTCACCATGGTAATGAAGCAATTTCCATTTAAACAAACCAAAAGGTTAGTGCAACTTCCACTAAAATTGCCAGGGGCTGGGTTTTTGTCTTCAGTGGAAACAAGTTGAGATCTTTATTACTTCATAGCATTTTTTCATACATGCTACTTGGGAGAAGAAAATAATTCATATACCAAGTTGAAATAATAAATAATCAGTGAGGGGGGCTTAAAATGCACAGTACATAAGAAAAGATGGATCATTATAACTTAATATAAAGCTCCCCTTACAGCCAAGCCTTGGGGTTCAGTGCCATAACATAATAAAGCCAGTGAAACTGTAATTAAACTCTGCTTCCCCAGCCCCTTGAAATTCAGATGGGAAAAATGCAGGAAGGGGATATGATTCAAATAGTGATGGGAGGGAATGGTAATAACACAGAGTCAAACAGAGGTCATTCTGAAACACACCTTGGGGACAGCAGGTGTGGTAATAAATTAACTGAATATACTTTTTCAAGGCAGGGCGAAAGAGACGCAGAGGAATTCCAAGGAAGAGTAAATTGCACATGGCAGAGCCTGCCAAGCAATAACCTGTTGATTTAGGGTCCATTCTTGGAGGTTCTCCATGCTCAAAATGTCTACAGACAACTGGACAAACAGGACCAGACTTGTTCTTGTACTGCAGCCCCTTTCCTATCCTAGCACCTTTCCAGGATGCTGCATTGATCTACCAGTGGCTGAGGTGGTTCACCCTGACCGATAAAAGGCATTGAAAAACAAGGTGCCCTTGGAGGACTCTTGGATCCATCATTCCTTCCATACATATACTGAAATAATTACAATGCCACCTAACTTATCTAGTGACGATGGCTGTGGACCTAACCACCTAGTCTACAAAATGGCTCTGGGCGAACTGTGGTAGCCTGCCCTCCTCAACTAATCCAGGCAGGGGGGATTTTACTCTTTTCTCTCCCTTGTCATGGAGGTTAACTCAAGGGATCAAGGCTTTGAGGTAAAGTAAAACTCACTCTGCCCACCTATGTGCCCTTATCCTGACAGAGAGGAACACAGAAACCTGATGGTGCAGACACTTACAAAGCACTAAGACTGCAGTACTCTGATATTTTCACTCAAGAGTCAGACAGACTCAATGACGACCACAAATAGGCTCATAACTGCCGATTTCAACCTCCTCCAATGTTTTATAAACTAGACATTGAAAATCAATGTATGAATTACACCATTTTGAAAATTGTGTGGACAACCCCCTGAACAATCAGGAGAAACCCAATCCAGTGTCAATAATTGCTGAACAGACAGTTTTATGGCTACAGCCTTCAGGCTTTGGAACAAAAGAAAAGATTTTACTTGTAGCAGTTACTGCAGTCGAATGTTAATCACCCCAGACTATGAAGTTTTGTTGACATTTGCAGGATCTGAAATTACATGACCTAGATTCTGCATCTCCTTTTTTCTCATTTCAGAAGTCCAGATTTGAGAAACAGATCTCTGTTTGTGACATTTTAATGATCTGCAATTTACACAAAAGAATGGTAGACTGAATAGAGAGCTTTCGGCATTACATTTTTTGGTAGGAAGTATTACTGAGCACTCCCTCTTTTGATCCTGCATCCATAAGCTGAAAATGCATGAAGTTTTGTGTACACAAAGATGGTAGAATTTACTATTAAATGGAAATCAGGGTGCTTTTCCATCTCTTCTCCCCCAGTGTATGTTGTTTATATAGATGCCATGTTATACTGTAATATAAAGATAGTCTTCTACTTGATAACATTTACAAAATACATTCTAGCTGAACTGACAGAAAGTGGGTAATTTGCCTGTCTGGATTTCTGGAAATGAATTTCATAATGAAACAAACTCACATAACCTTCTTTAAGAGCTACATTTTGCTTTACGTCTGAAACATCAGTAGTTTGCTTCAGTTCTCTTTGAGAGAAAGAGACTATTTAACATTTTTGTCCGGTTGCTCCCTGCTGAAGGATGTAAGGGTCTGTGAAAAGAAATAAGATCGCTTTAGCTAATGGATTTTACATGGCAATTAATGGGAGAAGGATTGGTGGCCTTTCTTTCTATGTACAAGTTTAATTCTCTATCAAGTATTGGTAGAGAAATCAATGTTCATAACATGCCTTGGATATTCCTGCCTAAAGAGGAAGAGTCTTTGCCTATAATGTATGGAATAATTATGCTCTTGAGAAATAACTAATCATCTTTGTATGTGTCAGGAGTAGAGATGTCTTCTTTGACATCCAGATCTAAGGAATAGTACAGCCTATCCTGTCACAGAAATGGAAGTCATATCAGGACCAGGAGTAAGAAACATCTTGGAAAAGGACGGAAAAGGAAATGATGTCTCCATGTTGTTAGATAGAAGAGAATCATATGAAAGAACTTACTGGAGCACAGGTTAAAAAAAGTGGAAAGAAAATAACTTCTGTCCAACTCAAACTGAGCAACCCAGAAAGAAGCTAGGGTTGCCTAAAAGGGAAGAAGAGTCTTAGGAAAACTGAGCAGGTCTCCTGCAATGGGAAAAGTAGAACAGCCCAGCTACTTTCCAGGAGAAAGAGGGAAAGCTTTTATTAACTACTATGAACTGGAGACATCGTAGAAAGGTTCCTTGCACAGATCCTGGGAGACATTGCAAGTGTGAGGAGATTTGTCTCTCAGTAGTACAGAAGCAAGATGCTGGGGAAAACAGGTGAGCAACATAAGGAGGATCCTTTTGGTTTTGTAACATTGGAAGGGAAAGAAAAAAGAGGAGACACTTTTCATCACAGCTCATGTTACCATTATGAGGCCATATGTGATTCCATGTCAAAGAGAATGTTTGAATACTTACAGATTTGAAATACTAAAGTGTAAGATGTTTAGCAGTTGCCACTGCTGCTCAGCTTTCACTGGGCAACACAAGTGGCTTCTCCTTAAGTATCTGTTTGCAATGTGGGAACATAAGTGGAAATCTTAATGAACACTGTATATTATCTGAATACTCTTGAAGTATCATAAAGACAAAAACCACAAGAAAGTTGTATTTTGGGGAAAAAAAAAAGACATCCTGTAGGAAAAAACACCTGTGAAGCATAATTATTTCCCAAATATAAAGAACAGGAAAGAAATGGGAGTTAATAATGATGAATGTAAGTTAAAAGTTTATAATATAAGTGGTTGATAGAAAAAGCTAAAGAATTAGTGGAATAGCAACAATTGAAAAGATTATGGACTATTAGAGGAACGATTTTTGGAGAGGAAAAGAAAGCTAAGGTCAGGTATAAGTCATTTACTGGATACAGATGCAAAATTGTTGAGGTGAGAATTATCTTAAACATTTGTGGTTAGTTTGTGATTCATCCTCATAAATAAGGTAACACCATATCATCAGAGAATACTCCTGTGATTCCTATAGTTACAGAGAAAAGGCATAAACCAGATAAAATCAGTCAATCTGATGTTCCTTACAGGCCAGAGAGTGGGTCAGTGAATTCAGCACTCCGTCAATGAAGAGTTAGAGCTTAAGAAAGGAATTGACGCTTCTAATGGAAGGTACATCTTGTTAAACAAGTCTGTTATCTCTTTTTGATAAGATTATAGGTTTGAATGATTAAGACAGCTGTGCTGAGGTGGTACCTTTGGATTTCTCCAAGGCGCTTCACTTAATACTGCCTGACACACTGATTAAAATCTTGCATTAAAAGGAATCAACAGGGCACAAAGTAGATGGGTGAAAAACTGGCTCACTAACAGACCTTTAAATGGGGTTGTTAGTGTAGCTGTTTCTGAGTGAGGCCATTAGTACAGGACTTGTCTGGACACCAGCTCTTAGTCTGGTACCATATTGTGTTTTCTCCACTGATGTAGCAGATGATAATAAATATTTGCTGGTTAACACATACTGTGAGAAGGGTGATTGGAAATGCCTTTTTTTTTCTAGTTTTCATACAGAAAATTAAGTGTCATATGGACCAATCAAGGTACAAAGACAGTAAAGACAGAAAAAAAAAATGTCTCCATGGGGGATATATAAAAATAAACAAAAATAAAAAGAGTATGTTTGTATGGAAGTGATACTTTCTTTGGACACAGCACCAGGGGGTTCATTAACAGAATTTCACATCCAGCTGAGCAGACAGATATGGAAATAACAGAAAAAGTCCAGGAGAGGCCAAAACATTAACTGGGAGCAAGGAAATTAGCCTTCCTTTATAAGGTTTACAGAGCACAATCTATTCAGATTATTAAAGTGAAAGTGGGAATGAGGGATTTGGTCCTATCTGTGTCCCTGAATATGGTTAAGAACAGATGTCAAATACATCAGCAGTTTAGGTAAAGCTGATCATTTCCTGGAAAAAGATGAACCAAGAGACCTCTCAGTGTCCTTCTCATCTTCGTCCTCTATTATATTGTGACATGATGTGTAATAAATTATAAAAAAATAGCAACGTCCTAGTTGTGAGATTAATTAAACATTGGAGCAGCTACCAGCAAAGGTGCTGAATGCATCCTCAGTTGAAGGAGATTAGCTATCTCTATTAAACACATGCCTAGGCCAGTTTTGGGGGAAGAATGTAATGGCCTGTGCCACCCTGCAGGATCCTGGTGGCCTGCTGCCTCCTGGCCTTGAAACCTCACTGTTAGTCTACAGAATGGGAATATTTCTGTCAACATAACTTTGCTACTTACACCTCCATTCATCTTCTTACCTGACTGACTTTTTATGTAACATCTGAGCATCTCGCTGTCTTCTATTAATATTTAATATTCACAATCCTGCATCTCTTCATGGTGCTTTTTCAATATACAACACTAGCTCCACAAAATTACCTTTGAAACTGTAAATCTGGACTTTTCTGGGGGCTAAGGTAATTTTAAAAGCCTGGTAGAGTGATAAAATGGTCAGCTGCTTCTTCAGGCTGCATCCCCTGAGGTCTTGGACACATCTCAACTGCTTCCCTCTGTCACCCTTTCTCTCTGGCTTGGGGCTTTTTACAAGGCAATATTCAGTTTTCTACCAAAATGCTTGTGTCAGTGAAATCCAGCTACAGCTAGATGATTGAAAGTGTATCGGACCTTTTATTTGCTTAAATAAAGAACATAATGTCAGAATTGAATCCTCCTCATTTAACTGAAGGGTTAATGGAGTGGTGTTTTGGGTGCAGACCTGGCGCTCAGCGCTGCGGTGTGAGGAGGAGCTGCGGCCAAATGACCACTCTGCACATCTCAGCCTCTCCCCAGCCCTGCGGTGGGCTGCCATGGAGGACCACCCCCAGCAGGTCTGGTTTCCCATTTCTCAAAGCCCGTTTCTGTAACAAGGGCTTATCTCTGAGACATGAAGAAAAGCCACTCATACTTGGTAAAATTCCAAGAAACTGTGTGTCTTGGAAGAAAATTAATAAGCCTTTGCTTTGAGCAGTCATGCAATTATTATAATACAATCTTGTTTCATAGTTATAGCGTACTACATTATTTAATGTTTATAAAGCAGGTTAGAAGTAAAGTGCACACTTCTATTACTTTGCAGAACCCAATGATCAGAAATATTCTTACAATCTAGTTCTAAGAAATAATTGTCTGGTTCTGGTCTGTTTGGAAATAACTCAATCCTAAATTATTGTTTACTTTTGCATCAAAGAATTTTCTCTTCTTCTCATGCTTTATTTTTTCAAGTGGTATCTCAAACTATGTCATCCTGTAATAATTCAGCAAGAAGGCAAGGCTAGATTGTAGCACAAAGAAAAAAGTATAGCAGGTTTAGATAATGTCACAAATTGTGATGCAGAGAATACAACAACCAAATTCACCCTCTCTGCAAAAACTGTTTTGCAAGATTTCCTCATAGAAACTCCTGAGACTGGAATATTACTGTGTTACTGATATTGATCTGGGGACCAACAGGCTAGGAAGGACCATTTTCTTTTCAGTGCAGTTTCACTTAGCCCTTCTGACTCAGCAAGAAAAGCTAGAACTGTTGTATTATCATCAGTCTTTTGCCTTACTTTTTTCCTGTCCTTGTAGCACCACTTTTCCCCTTAGTAAACAGAAGATACAACACAGTGCTGCTCAGTTAATAAAGGTTTTTCAAAAGAATGGATGCTGTCAAATCGGTGTGCATGCTCATTTTGTTTTCTGAATTCATTACTAGGTCTCGAAAGGCAATTTCTTATTTATTACTCCAGGAATAATTATTAGAACTATTATGGCTCATGGTATCTGGTCTCCTGCTGATAATGTTTCTATTGTAAACATCTTAAAGAAAAGTTGATAACTTAGTCTATTGTATCCTACAAAACTTCATTCCCACCGATTTCAGTGGGAGCAGGGTAGCATCAGTTGATTCCTACTGATTTCAGCAGGATGTTAGGAGCTGTCTAAATAGGAATTAGAAACCTAAATACTTTGTTATAGCAGGGGCTTAGGGAGTAATAAGATGGATTCCTGTTATAAGCTGGGAGCTCATCAGCAGGAAATAACTAAGGAGGAGAAAGACTTGTGTGTAACAGTCAGATAAAAGCTGAGTGTGAGCCACAAAACTGATTCAGCTGTAATAAAGGGAAAGACAATCCTGGAGTGTCTCAAGGAAAGTATTTCCAGCAGGAAAGCGTTAAGTTGTGCTGCATACTGCACAGTTCTCATCACTTATTTGAAAAGAAAGATGAGTTTGTACTGCAGAAGTCACAGACAGAGGTCATGGTGGTGAGCAGGGAAGGGAGAGTTCATCATCTGCAAAGAGTCTCACTGAGCTGGGGGTATGTCTGGTCTTGCAAAAGGAAGAGTGAGAAGGGATATGGCTGTCGGCTACAAATACACCAATGGATGAACACCAGGGACAGATCAGAATGAATTAATTTAAGGGATACAACTAGAAGAATAATTAGGTACCAACTGCTTATGGATAAATCTGGGCTGGAATTTAGAAGAATGTTTCTAATTGTTGTGGCAGGGAAATTCTGGAAGACCCTCTGGTAACCGTAATAAAGGCAAAAATCTTTCCTCTTATTAATTTTTTGTGTAAGTTGAAATGTGATCACTGAACCCCATGTGATGTGGCAGCTAGGGATGAGACTTGGCCCAGGAGATCCTTCCAGTCTCCTTCTCCTAGGAGATGTTCAGGATTATTTGTCCTCCTCTATGTTTCAAGGAGGCAGGGATTTCACTGGGGGCTAATTCTTGCCAACATTTTGTATGGGACAAGAAGAGCCTGGATCACAACAAAGCCTGCCACCATCTCCAGTGTGCCCAGTCCAGGGAGATCTCCCATTTTTCTGGGGTACAGAGTCATCCCTGATGATGACTGAGGAAAGCTCAGGAACGTAAATAGAGATCAGTACCATTTTTGAAAGTCTCAACAAAGATGCTGCTGCAAGAAGTAGGACAAATGGATGAAAAATGAGAATGAAGCCAGTTCTTTTGCAAGAGATGGGAAAAAAGAAGTTTGTCCTGCATGTCCCTTTGGGACTATTTTTCTTTTGAAAAAATGGTGTTTTCTCTAACTATATATTACTGCTTGTTCCTGAAATAAGAAATACTGAATCTGGAGCCCAAGGTGATATAAAACTTTGTGTGCATTGAAACAATCTCATGGCTATCAGTCTGACCTGCTGGTTTTTGTTCTGTCATTTTGGGAACATGTCACAGAGTGGTCGGGTCAGCCTTGACTCCCGGGCTAGCTTGCTCAGCTCCAGAGACCTGTGTGTGCCCCGAGGGAGGCTGCTTATATCTTAACAAGCTGAATATAGCTTGTGAAATCTCATCATTTCCACTGAGCCTTACAGTGCTTAGACTTGTACAACTGAGGGGCCTGTCAAATGAGGCTTTAGGCAGATTTGCTAATGACCTTGAGAGATGGACAGCACTGAAGCAGCACAACATTTTCCATTTCAGGCTGAGAGAGGTGGGGTTGTTCAGCCTGGAGAACAGAAGGCTCTGGGGAGACCTTATAGAATCATTCCAGTGCCTAAATGGGGCCTACAGGAAAGTTGGGGAAGGACTCTTATCAGGGAGTGCAGTGGTAGGATGAGGGGTAACGGTTTTAAACTGAAAGAGGGTAGATTTAGATTAGATATTAGGAAGAAATTCTTTACTCTGAGGGTGGTGAGACACCGGCACAGGTTGCCCAGAGTTGTGGATGTCTCATCCCTGGAGGTGTTCCCCAGTCTGGATGGGGCTTTGAGGAACCTTGTCCAGTGGGAGGTGTCCCTGCCCATGGCAGAAGGGTTGGAACTTGATGATCTTTAAGTCCCTTTCAACCCATTCAATTTCATTCCCATTCCCATTTCAAACCATTCCATGGTCTCCAATTTCAACATGTTGCACTCTGCAGAGCACAGCTCTGCTGTGATCTCTGAGTTAAGGTTATGGAGACTGTGGCAGGGTGGTAGCTTAAAAGAGCCTTCTTTAATTTAAAAGAAAGTACCTGTGTGAAGGTGTTATCGTTCTTGGTTTGTTGGACAAATCTACCCACTGTCTTCAGTCATCCTGAGCTGCAGCTCAGACTATTTAGATTCCAGAAGCTGAAATTTGTCTTTAGTAATAATGGGCAACTAAATTGTTTAATATTTATTGCAGGGAGGACATTTACAGAAGGTATTCATGGTTGATCATGCAATCAGACAAGTAGAGGCAGTGTACCTGGCCACTTGGGTTATATTTAGAAAAGACAAAAAAGTCCCATTTTATTCTGCTTATTTCTTAAGTTGCACACAGGGGGGTGCTTAGGCAAACTGAGCTCGCTGTGCTAGATTCTGTACGTATATAATGTAGGAGTCTGGAGTCTGGCTCAAAAGCTCTCACAATCAAAGCAATAAAAATGTGAAAGTGGGACAGAGATGCTGGTAATTAGTCTGTTTTGTGAGCCTTGCTTAGGTGTTGTAAGAATTCCCTACTTTCCTTGCAGATCCTGGGAAATGAGTCCTGATCCGACTCCTTTATCACCCCACTCTGTTCCAGATGTCAGAGTAGCTGCTATAGCTGAAACGGGCCATCTATTGGACCTATACATGACTCTCAATGGGGCTGTAATTGGAGAGAGATAAAATGGGATTCATCTTGCCCTGCTTTAGGCACCTACACTGTAGAGCGCTGCCCACCAGAGAGGCAACCTCTGCTCCTGTCCGTCAGTGAAGAGATAAAGCATCTTTAGGACAGAACTCTCCCATTTCTTTCTGTTCGCTATAAAAGGAGTCCAGATGTTGATGCCTGCATCCTCCTTTTCTTTGGATGAACTGTGTGTATCAAAGCTGTATCAAAATTTGGTTTGTTCCTTGATGGCAGATGCATTTTTCTTTAATTCCTTATAATTAACTGATTTTTGTAACAAGGTGATCGCTCACATGACCTGGAACAGCTGAATACAGCTCTTAAAGGGACTAGAGCTTCTGTGCATGCTAATGAAACCAGAAAAATAAGACACAGAGGAACAGGCTAGAAATACAGAACAAAAAGTAACACCATATGTGTCAGAAAAATGCTGGTTGCTCTCATATAATGTGTGGAAAATAGTTAAAGCACAAGCATTACAATGATAGGGGACATATAATTTCTCAGTTTGATATTATCAGCAAATAAAGCAAAGCAGAATTGCAGTTAAAGACCAAAGAGGTAATTGAAGCTCTTTGTAGCTCTTAGAGGCTTTGCTGTAACTGGACTGTCATATTGCATTGAGTTCTAACCACTGGAAATTAGAAGGCATTCAGGAGAGCAATAAAAATGATTAGGGGCCTGAAATTACTGACCTAGGAAGAAAAGATGAGGTAGATTAAAGCGCATCCTTGAAAAGATGAAATGATGAGCTAATTGCTCCACAAAGAGCTCCACATGTGGTTTTCCACACCACCCAGCACTTCAAAGGACCACAGTGTAGGTGAATGCCAGTTCTGATATGTTAGTTAGTGATGTAAACATCCAGTTTAATCCAGAAACACAAACTTTATTCATTTCTGATGTCTTCTGACCCTGAAATGTTTTTTCTATAACCACAAACCCAAGGGCTGTAAAATCCCTTTGAATTTCTTCCTTCAGCCTCTTCTTTTCTAAGTACTCAGTCCCTTTCTTTTTAGGACAGAAACTCAGATCATATTGGTGAAACACAATGCTTTTAAAATCTTTATGCATACTGGCACAAATGGTTTGTCTCTCTTCAAGGCCTGTGGGCAAACTTCCTGTATATGTTAATAGAAATTCAGTGAATGGATTGAAGTGAAAATATTGTCCCAAGCAAAGAAACTTTTTTCACAACTCCAAATTTGTCACTGCTCTATTTTGAGGTTTAATTGCCACCTAGAGCATTTGGATGCCAACAGAAGTCAAAGAATTAATCTGTAAATACTTTACCAATGCCAGTGGCAAAAGCCTCTAAAAATACACAATAGAGGACAAAAAGCTCGGGCTGAACATCAAACTTATGTCTGAAAATACTGACAATCCACTGAATTAATTTCCTGTTTGATGGTATTGTCCTAAGCATTGACCAACCCACAGTGAATCAAACTGGAGGACTAGGTATTGTCATGGTGCATGCTATCCCCACGGGTAGTAGAAAAGTACCCTGATAAACAGACTGTTTTTTCTGGAGGGTGAGCAGTGTAGAGCCAGGAACTTGAAGCTGACTATGAGCTCTTTGAAGCAGGAATTTTTATTCAGAAGAGCGAGCTGTTATAAATAAACTAAACCACATCAAAGCTGCAGAGGTTATGTAAGGATCCTAACATACCCGTGGCTTTCCAGAACCCACAGGATCTGGGCTGAGCCGACCCGAGCCAAAGCTACAAGTGCAAACTCAGGCTGCTCTTAATGATCACACCGTGTTTAATGATGATGCAGGAAAAAGAAAGACATTAGGATCTGGTTCACTGACATGGTGAATCCTGCCTTTAACATAAATCAAATTCAGATGAACTCTTTTGCATGTACTCACATCACTCTGGAATTCATAGGTTTTAAAAAAAGAGTCATTTTGCAGAGTAAGCATATGGTTAACTGCTCTGAAATAGAGATACTTTCCTGGAACACAATTGAAATCAGAAAGATAAAATGCCAAGACTGAAAAGAAACACTGTGACAAAATAATCCAATCTTCTCTCTACCAGATGCCATAAGTTGTCACCCATAGGATCCCATGTCACATATATACTTCTGTGGAGAGCTGGAACATTATTTTCTTCTTCATTTAAAGATCTGCCATGATAGAGCTTTGGCCTTCAGTTAGTTATCCTAGTGGTTAGTTATTCTGTCAGAGCATTAAAAAGTACCTTATCTTAGCAGTTGTTAACAATTTTGATTATTAAAAAAAGAAACTGTTACAAAACCCCACTGTCTTTTAGGGACAAATATGTAGTTAAGGAATTGCTTGAACAGAGCCAGTTAACCTGTCCCTCCCTCCCTCCTACTTCTTTTCTGGTCACACCTTTTAAAATCATTAACTCCTAGACCTGGGTCTGTTCCTCTTGCTTTGGATCTAAAACACCCAACATGCTTGGGCTCAGTGTCATAGCTCTAAATCAGGAAAGCACCCTAGGAGAGGGATGATATAAAAGAACATTAATTAATGAAGTAGGGAAAGTCTTCTGAGCTCTATGTAAAGCTTCTAAATTTTTGACAGTTTTACTCTAAATGTGATCCACATTGTACTTGTTCCACACATCTGCTGTGTGGAAATCATGGGCTGCCAGGCTTCTCCCAGGCAGTTAAAATTCAATATTGTTCTATAGATTTGAAATGTCAAGCCAGATGAAAGAATCTAAAGCCATCCAAGGAGAGCAGTGCAAACACTGCATGCTAAGTGCCCACAAGTTTTCACGGCCTGCCAGCCAGGTATCTTCTACCTGTGCACACACTCATAAAAGGCAGGTGGTCATTAAGGAGGCAGGTGGAGAAACAATTCTCTAGCAAATCATTCTTTCATTCTCCAGGGGTGACAAATTTGCAGATAATATCAGCAAATCAGCTCTCTTTTGCAGTATCCAGTGTTGAGCATAGTGACAGCAGTCAAAAAACCAACACATCACTGTAGTTCAGCATCTCTAAAATGACACCTGCCCTGCAGTCCTATGGCACTAAAAAACAACAAATTCCTGTAGAGGAGAAATAATGAAGAGTCCTTGTATTAATGATACCCCTGAGCTGGCTCTTCTGCACTGTGCGTGCGTGATGGACCTGATCCTATTCCTTCTTTGGAAGCATCAATAGAGAATCTGTCTCCTTTTTACCTTTGGGAGAGGATGTGGTGAAATCCTGGCACCGGTGAAGCCGGTGGGGATTTTGCTGGGGTAACCTGAATGGCTTTGGGACTGGGTGAAACCATAACCCAATTCTATTATCTGTGTCTTTGTAGGTGCACTTCTGAAAGGGATTGGCTTAACTAAGTGTACCAGGTATCAAAGGGTCACTGCTGACATCAAGTGTGTTGGAAAAATGAACTTTACCCCTGCATCAGCTGGCAGAACTGAAAATGGTCTGGGTGACTCATGTGGTGCTTTGGGGAAGCCTAGCAACTAACTTCTAAGATGACAGAGTGACTCAGATTCACGGATCATGTCTCCCCAATCGTGTGTCCCTGGAAATTAAAATAATTTAAAAATATCAGAATGGTTTTCCTAGATTAACAATTTTATCTTCACGCACAGAATAAATCTTTAAACTGAATGTGATGAAATTTGACTGTCAGTTACTAAGATGTTATTTTATTTGACACTCTGTTCCATCTCCTCTGTTCCTTTCGTGCCCTGTCCTTTCTTTTTACTTCAATTTCTCACTGGATTTCTCCTTTGATTCTTTCCCTGTTCCTCTTTAAATTCTCCCCAAAGTAAAGATTGAACACAAAAGGTCCAAGTTCTAATCCAACATTTGAAATCACTAAGATGACAAGAAAATATTCTGCGAATATATTAGAAATATAAAGAAGGAAAAGGGAGTGCATAGCGGCCCACTATTTAATGGCAAGAACAAAAAAAGGGGTTATTGCAGAGAAGGCTGAAAATAATTGCCATTTTTTGCTTCGCTTCTTTCCCCAAAAAAGATAACTTATGCCTAGATACATGACAAAATTAATTTTAACAAAGAGATTGAAATGCAAATGAGATCAGGGAGTGAACCAGAAGTCAACGGTTATTTATATAAAATAGATGTGTTCAGCTCAGCAGGGCCTGATAAAATTGAGCGGATTTAAGGAAATAGCCGAGGCAGCTCTGAATTGTTGGTGATTATCTCTGAGAAATCAGCAAAGGCACTGTGGTCCCAGAGGACTGGAGGAAAGCATACATCATATCAGGGATTTCAAGATCAGCTGGTTTAACTTTGTTATCCAGGTAGGCACCAGAAAAGATTATTAAATAATCCATTTCTGCAGGTCTGTAGAATAGTAAAAGATGCTTAAAAGGCAATGAGCGTAGGTGTATCGATATCAAATTGTTGGGCCAAACTACTTTAATTTCCTTTTTTGAAAGAGAATTGGAAAATCGTGTGGATACAGAAGATGAGATCTGTTTAGCAAATTATAGACCTAACTTTAGTGATGCTATTGATGGTCTCCCAATCGACAGTTGCACATAAACTAGGAGAATACAGTTTAGACCCCTGACAGCCAATTTTCACTGCCACAGGAGTCGGGCAGAACAAATAATGGGTTGTGTTAGTCTGTTGTCCTTCATTTCCACCTCCTCATTGTCTATTAAGAGGGTCCTAGGTTAGAGACCAGGGTCTAAATGATGTCAGAGGCTGTAAATATGGATTGAGGAGCCATGTAGAAAGAGTGGATTTTCACTGTGAAAGAGGGGTTCAGTGGGGCTCAGTCTGGGCTCCTGACCCGGTCATTATTTTTGTGAGTGATTTTGATGCTGAAAAGACAACATGCTCAGGACAGCTGAAGAGACAGTGTGATGAGGCCAATGAGAATTTCATCATTTGTGCTTGTGGTAGGATCAGAAGAAATCAGTTCACATTGACCAATTTAATCAACTAGGAAAAGGTAAATTACATGTGAGGAAAACATTTCAAAATATGAAATATGCAAAGCACAGACAGTGTGAAGACTTTATGGGATCTTCTTCACTGACAATTTCTGTGAGTGGCAGGACAAAATACTTTTCATGGACAATCTAAATAAAAATACCTGTCCTTAGTTTAACATGGTCTATTGACATTCCTTCTGGTCCTATGCATGCCCAATCAAGTGATGAAGTGAATTTACCCATCCATGCTGTCTGCATACATGTGAAACATTGTCAGGATGTGCTGAAGCAGGAAAGGGGGTGGAGTGGATGTCGTGCAACACCAGGAAGGAAATGACTCTGGCTCGAAGCGATAAGAAATGCAGAGCCCCATTTCTTGAAACTTTTTAAATATGGCTTGCACAGTAAAACTTGTCCTGTCTCTGTAAACATCTCATTGAAGCTATTTGGTTGAGATGAAAAAAAAAAAAGGTGCTAGAAGAAGTAAAACTGAAAGTTTAAGAGAACAGTGAATACAAATCCAAGTGATAATTTGCAGTAAGCCTTGAAAGAATGAAGGAAATGGGGCAGTGCAGTACAGAAGAGAGGATGAAAACAAAGGCCTTGTGGCTATGAGCTGGTTAATCAGAAAGGGTCCTAAAGGAGCCACATGTGACGTCAATGTTTCCCTATGGTAGTAATTCAGAAGATAGTAAACTTCGGATAATGAAATAAGGTGCACCCAGTCTTTCCTTAGAGCTACAGTGTTCTCCCTGTTACACAGCTTTGCCCAGCACCCACCCCTAATGCTTGAGTTCCTGAAACTCTGCATGTCTTGACTACCTGGACCTCATTTTAGACAAAGGTCAAAATAAGCTTCAAAAAACTTTTCAAATATGTGTCAATGCTAAAAGCAAACTACAAATACTGTAGTCATGTCTTGAGTTCAGTATTCCAGGCAAAATAGATGCAGTTTTCAGGCTCTTCGGAGGAACAAGGACCCTTTTAAACACCATCATTCAGCCTTGCTGACACCATCTAAGGTCTTGTGATGGAGGGGTCATAAGAAGATGTATAGTGATATGAAGATTCTAAGTGATTTGCCACATGGCTGTCTAGAACAGAGTTTGGATCTCCTTACTCTGAAGTTTAGCTCTGGTTTTATATATTCATCTGTTGTGTATTGAACACATCTAGATTTTTATAGTGACTTGCCATTCTAGCACAGCATCAATGAAAATCCTTCATGACTGAACTCTATTGACCTAAACTTGTTAAAATGCGATTTCTATTTCATTAACTCTGGAGGTATTATTGCACTTTTACTAGTTCTTTCCTTGTAAGACTTATGTTTCAAGGCAATTTTTGAGAACAAATTTTAATCCACTCTATTCCATTCTTGCATATTTTTTTCTTTCTCTAATGAATACTAATGCTGGAAGAGAAGGCAAGGCTTGACCCAGAAACAAATTTATGCAAAACCATCTTGTATGCTCTTGCTTTAAACCTAAAGGGACAGTAGTCAAAGTCGCTTCACTTCTTTTTCCATGATGCAGATTAATTAATTCTTGTCCACAAAGTGCTCTGAAAATTTTGGCTAGTGGTGCTTATATAAGTGCTAATATTAATATTGTGAAGAATTTTTTTCCTAGTCTGTTTCAATAGACATCACTGTCAGGAGGGAAACCCACTGAAATTAGTGGCTAGCTTGCTAATATTCTGAGACAGTTTAGTATTAGGAGAAGGACAGAAGGGTTAGATGAAATTTTGCTGAACACTTTCATTCTTTGATCGTCATTGACACATGATCGACAGCTGTAACAAAGGTCTGAGAGGGAACAGCATATCTGAGTGGCTTGTGTGTGCCAATGTCTCACACAAGCAGTTTTTGGGGTAGAGCTGTTGATCTTCACTTACGATTTTGAGACCCTTAATGGGAGAGAATGGTGAAGGAGTCAGGATATTTCTAGTGTCGGTCTTAGAGACACCCTTGTTCCCTTCTCCAAGCCACAGTCAATTTTCATGGGTAATATATTATAAGTCTACTCATAGCTGTAGTGTCCAGCTCTTGCAAAGGTCAGATTGAAAGACCACCCAGGCAGTGGAGCAGTGGTGTGAAACAACATGTCAAAGGCCTCTCAGTAATGCAGGGCTGATTCAAGCAGCTCTGATAAAATAAAACCCTAAAAGCTTCAAAGCATAACATAGCTAATGAAAATCATCAATGTTTTATACACAGGCATAGCTTATTTATCAGACCTCACAAGTGTCTTCTCTCTAAGTGCACCAGACCTTATGCACTGGGTCATGGGACTTAGACAATGTGCTGGGTTACATGATGCTTGGCCTGGGATGCCTTCTAGTGGTATATGTACAGCCAGCCTCCATGGTCTTCTTCAGCCAGGGTCTTTGACCCTTCTCACTAGTATATCTGTTGTTATGTTGTCTGGTTTTTATTTATACTCTGACGAGCAATACAGTACTTGCATACAGCTGGTCAGAAACCACCCACAAAGCAGCCGCAAGATAACACACCAGAGCACAAAGACTGTCAGCTCTGACTTCTCTTACTCATTGACCATTTCATTGTGTTGTGTTGCAGATGACTAGGTAATTGGCTTTATAGTTTGTTCCTGCACTTAACAATGCAAATCACACTTCTGGTATATGCACACCTGTACAATGGTTGTTACCGTTGTTTCAAAAAGCACATAAAAAGGTGAGTTGAATTCCAAGTATTCTGTTTCTGCTAGGCTCTAAATTGTGGGTTAATTTCTGTCCATGTTGGACTTCTCAAAGTTTAGCTTCACACACAAGATCTGTGTAATCGACTTCCCTGTTTGAGGAGTTCCCCTGATGAACAGGTTTCCTCATTGCCAGGACTTCTGGCCAGGTTCACAGCCAGGGTGTCTTTAAGCACAGCTTTCAGTTTTCATGGCACAGCAGCAGCTGCGATGCAGACCAGTGGTCCTCTTCCACATTGTGGGGAAGGAGTGCATCCTGCACGGCCCCCTTCATAAGAAAAGATGAACCTGGGACCTGTAGGGTAACATGTGGCAGAAGCCAATTCTGAGCCTCATGTTCAGTATGTGAGGCTCTGGAAGTCTGTTTTAAATGTTTATTGCTTTGTTATTGCATCTGCAGTAATTGCCACCTGGTCTAAGTGACTTCTCTGACCTTATCAGCTGGTCTGACAGAAGACATGTCCTCTTCCCCAAACTTTGCTTCCCCCTATGTACTTCTATAAGCAACTGCTTTCCTATTCATAAACCCAAGTGCTGCACTGCTAAAGAGCCTTCATAGACAATTATGGCTTATAGTTTCCTTGGATATAAGTGTGATCTCTGTCATGTAGTGTCTCCAGGAAGCTCTTTCATGTGCAAGATGGAACACAAAGAAAGATCATTCTACTGTTACTAATTGTCATCAAGATATAGACATTTAAAAGGTTTTAAAATATCAGATTTAAACTGGCCCAGTGGTTATTCTATTGCTGTAAACCAGCAGTGGGCAACAAGGGACAGAAAGGAAGGAAATTATTAGAAAAAAAAATAGAATAACTCAGTATTTCTTTAAATAAAGAAAAATGGGCTCAGGCTTGTCAGTGTGCCATTTATTAAACACTATCTTGCTTTTGTTTTGCTATTTACTTCAAATGCCAAAGTCCCTCTGAATTGGCGGCAATGAATGGAAGTTTTCTGGCATGCAGCACCGCTGAGTTCAAAAGGAACAAATGTGATCAGGCCCAGTGAAACACGTTCCCTGTTTCATTGTATGCAGCCTCTCTTGTGTGTTTAACTTCTCTCTATTCATACAAGACAGAAATGATGAGATGCAGGAGTACCTGGTAGCCTACTTGCAAAAACTTTACTATTTTGACCCATCTCAGTAATGTCCTTAAAACAGATCTTCAGCTTAATAAAGTCCTTGCTTTCAAGGTAGGTCAAGGTTATAATAACAATGCTTAAACCTTGTGTGGTGAATTATCCCCAAGCTTGAAAGCATTTTCCAAAAGAAGGGTTCTTAACATTGGTAAATCTGTTCTCAGTTGGGGACAACAAAACAAAAGTGAAGTAAATTTCTTCGGTAAGTAAGGCAGTGGCAGAGCCAGGAATGAAACTTATTAGCATTATAATTTGGGAGATCTTAACCAACATTGGACTATAAAACTCCTGAAAGGGGTATTAAAGTTTAATTTCAGTAGAGCTATGGGGTTATGCAATAGCTGAAGAGCAAGGCACTTCTGCAGAAGTTTTACCTTGCACTTTGCACTATGGAATAACTGGCTAAATGAGATCTTTGGTGCCTGTTCTTGTTGAGTCATAGCAGACTTGTTAAAGCTTACCTGTTCCTGAATCTCAGCAAACTAATAAATAGGTGTTCTGGAGTAGCTTGGCCGTGATCTGTTGGGCATGGGCTGCCCTCAGGCAGAACAGGCAGACAGAAGGTTCTTGGCTGCTGCAATAAATAAAAAATGGTATTGCAAGATGTTCTCTGTGTTGTTTTTGCATGAAGGTAATGCTATTAGGATGGCAGCCCTAGTCTGAGAGAGTCTTCTATAAATATGTACTACATGGTTGGGAAAGGAGCTAAAGCATTCATTTTCACCTGCAAAACTAAGGTGATGGCCTTTTTTATGGGATCTGTATCTGTGCAGTACAGTGTACTGAGAAATGAGTGCTTTTGGAGTGAAATTCAGCATTTCCTAGATAAGGAGCTAGTACTGAGAGCCTTCTGCTCTGAAAATAGCTTTTTCTTTCTTCCTGAACTGTCTGAAATGGTCTGTGCTATGTCCCTGACAGTTTAAAGCTACAAATAATCGGCAATTGATAGATATACCCTCCTTGCCCCCCCCTCCAGCCAAAAAATTAGTGGAAAAACTGAGTGACTGGCTTAAGGCTATGCCCTGTAAGGCCACGGCAAAGGGATGGAGTGACAGCAGGGCATGGTTAGGACATCCTCATGCAAAGCCACTAAGAGTTGGGCTCTGGGCTAAAGAAGTATTTGCTAAAGGAAGCAGTTATGGATGTAAATCCCTGGAACAGGCAGAAAGGAAGGAGAGGATGCCTAGCAATGAGGTGGGGACTGACTGCCATGGAAAAAGGGCACACCTCACTGGTGTGGCAGGCTACACGCCACAATATTCTGATGGATGTTGGAGGTGGAAAGGTGCTGATGTTTCCAAATCTGTGCCCTGGCAAAGCGATGTGGCAACTCCTGCTAGTTGAGCACAGGGATCAAACCCCACTGGCTGTTGTTTAAACCCTGCCACTGCTCTGCCATCTCACGCAACATTCCTGGAGGAAAGTGGCCATGTAGCAACCCACAGGCCTCCACAATACTCAAGGCTGAAACTATGTCATCCAACCACTGTCTCAGCCCACATTACATCCCATGAGGCTAGTACAATACCACAGATACATGGCACTTGGCCACCTGATGTTTAATTCAAGATTTACGCAGTGTTTGACAAACCCTACCAGAAATTGGCAAGCGTGGTTCGATCCTTCCAGTCCATCTGTCATAAGACAAGTTGCATAAAATGCAATCTCTTTCTTAAAAGGTCCATTTTGGATATTTCAGAGGAAGGTTTAGCTCTGAAGTGGTCTCCTGAAAATCCCTGTCCTCCACCAGCTGTCACCCTGCTCTCTGGTAGCCAAATCATTTCAAATCCTTAAACAGAGGTTAATCGGCTCTTCCAAATCCTATCTCTTTAGTCAGTCTAGGGCAACTTGGGTATCAAGACTGTGCCAGGCAGTTGCTTGTGCACTTTACTATCTTGCTGAGTCCCAGACCTTGACAACTTGCTGTATTACAGGGCAAACAGCTTAGCTGCATGTGATGTGTGAAAACCTTGCTGGTTTTGAACTTTCAGTTTGCAATTTTGATGAATACCTCCTTGTTCCTGAATGAGAACTGGCAGAAAAAGCTTCTTTGGGTGGCGCATTATTTCTGCTTCTCACCAGGAATGGCTTTCCTGGGGACAGAGAGAGGCTAAAGAACACCTAGCTCCCTTTGGCAGCAGCAGCTGCTGCTGCACCTTGGCCAGAGTCTGCTGATACGACTCTGGGTGCAGACATACAGGTACCACCCCATCCAGCCTGGGGGCCCTTCAGGTTAACAGTCCCTGCCTCTTCAGCATCTCTTCAGATTAGGCTTTGACATTACCTACAAAAGCAGAGACCGCTAAGAGATGCCCATTTTCCCAAATCCCTGCTTTGATGCAAGGCAAGAATAATTGCAGGCCACTAATGGCCTGATTTGAGCAAGCTGATGGAGGGGAGTATCTGCCCTTGTCCTGATGCACATGAGCTCTGTGTGTGGTGGCCCTGCAGCAGCCCTGGGGGAGCAGCCAGGGGTTGAAATGACCCTCACTAGCAATGAAGGGAAGACACAGGAGAAATCGTGGTTGCCTTTCGTCACAGAGGGAGGGGAAAAGCATTTCTTTGAGAAGCCTCAGTTGGCCCCAGCCTGTTCTAACTACAAAGACAGTCTGTTTGGCTTTTTTTTTTTTTTTCAGTCCTTAGGAAAACTGTATGATTGTCACCAGAGACACTCTAAAAATACCCAGGCAGATCTCCGGACTGCTCCAGGGAGGCAGCGAGCTCCCTGCAGGAGATGACAAACCAGGCTCACATCACAGCAGAACCCAGGTCAGGGCTGCAAAGCACTGCCTCCCTCATTGCTTGCAGCCTGCTAGCAATTTAGAGGTGCTAATGAAAACTTTGGAGTAGTAACTTGTCCTTCAGCTAGGTGGGAGGAGGTATAAAGATTAAACAAATTTCTCAGCCCATTGCTTTCATTTAGACAAACTTTGATCTTGTGTCTGTTTTCCAAAAAGGTCGCCTAAACGAACAGTGATTTGTGGACATTGTGGCTTGTCTCCTGCATTTTTTTTCCCTTGCCCTGCCCTTGTCACTCTTCTTTTCCTTGCATAAAGAGAAAGGGCAGGTTTATACTTAAACAAACTGAAATGTACTGAAATTCTACCTGTAGTTCTTGGCCTCTACAACTTTGTATTGATTCATACCAGCTGGTAAATTGATCTGCTTTTCTAATTACTAAGTTTAGATACTATACATGATACCGGTTTGTAAAGACAACATTTTCCTGTATTACTATCTCTACTTGGAGAAGAGGTTTTTATTTTACTTTCCATATTGTCAGTTCTGCTTTTTGACAGATTTATGTTATTTCATGTTTTATTTGAATAGATTTATGCAGGCAGAAAACCACTTTAAAGTTGTCATAAAACCTGGGAGGGAGGGATGAAGAGAGAGGAAGGATCTTATATTTTTGCACGCGTGTCCAGCAACTGTTTTCTGCTTTGATTTTTTTTTTCTGCAAGGAGTGATGGAGAAGGTCCCCATTTAAACATTTTGACTGATGTACCAAGTCATAGGCAGTCTGACAGAAGTGGCAAGTGGAGTTGTTTCTCTGAGCATTTCCCACATGAACAAACTGCCACAGCAGAATTGGGAAGAAGATGCTGCACTCCCATGTGGTCTCCCAGTGATGCTCCATGTACTATTTTGCTGCACTGGTAGGCAGCAAGGTTTGTATTTAGGACCTTCAGCCCTGCTGAAGGAATTCTCTTGGAGTTCTGAGGTGGTGAGACATTTTCATCTGCTAACCAGACTGGGAAGGTGAGAACTATAGGATTCAACTGATAGCCCTCAGTGAGCTGACAAATGTAAGACTCCATTTGGAGTCAGTGAAGAAGAGCATGTCTGGGAAAGAATCATGAAAATTTTCAATTTGGTGTCTGATCCCACTTTTCCAATGATTAAAGGGAACCTGGAGTTTGAGTTAAATGAAGACGTGGGAGCTGAATATCACCTTTGTCGTTAAGGTTGCAAGAACATTTGTCTCTGTTCTCTGCTCCAACCTTCTGCTTGGGACATGTCCCAAGTCCCCAGAGCTCTAGGGTTGATGCATACTTCATCATTGTGCTGAACCTTTCTGCTCCCATAAGCAGCTGCATCTGCTCTCAATTGTTTGCATAAGCAAAGCATGGAGCTTGTCTATTACTCCAAAACCCAACACATTCTGTATCACGGACTCAGGCTTGCTTTGCTTCATGGAGGTTACTTTCTCATGGCTGTGTTTTCAGTGCACATCAGCTTGGCAAACAAGAAGTTTGTTGAAGGGAATAACAGTGCATATATATTTATAAGAAGGGCACCTACATAGATGGTTCTGACCCAAAGTGACTAATTGCTTCTGATAAAAGACTGGGAGGCAATTGCACCAGTGGTTTCTGAAACTGCTGTTCCTGGTGTTGTACTGACTGGTAATGAACGAGGATGCTGCTGAGCAGGGATGTAAATAAAAAAAAAAGATGGCTAGTTAAACTTCATCACAGTTAAAAAACAGGAGAGAAAACAAAGAGAGAGCAGCGCTTCAGACAGGTAAAAGGACAAAAATGTGAGAAGAGAAATGCTACTGTCTAGCTTCCAGGACTGCAATTAAAAAAGTGATAAAATGCACAGATACTGTGTCATTAATACAAGGTTCCAAGTGCTCTACAAACATTTAATTAGTAGCTCACAGAATCATTGTGAGCCAGAAAAATAACATCAGCCTTTCATAGCCTACATGGACAGGAGAATTAAAACTGCTGTTTGTCACTTTAAAGAGGAGAGAGAGATGAGAGACACGAATCTTTTATGTTTGTTTGCTTGTTGTTGTTTTCTTTTCTTTTAATGTACAAAACCCTGGTTTCCTGAACATAGGAGAAATGAAATGAGTAATAACATCCCTATTCTCTATTCAAGAATCACCCCAGCTCTTAACACAAAAGTTCTTTTCTCTCCATAATGAGCTTTTGAACTCATTCAGTGTGAACCATCCTTTTTTTATCCCCCCCAGATTTCTTCCCTTGACCCCTTGCTCTACTCTGCCTCTCGCTCAAACAGCCTTGGCGTGAGCCAGTCAAACCTCTTCAGTGTACCTATCTGTTTCATACAGTGATATATTTGGGGTGGAACTGTTACTGTTTTATCTGTTTATTTCCACAAGGAACTTAGCTGTTCCTGCCAGCAATCTACAAAAGGAAAGACAACGAAGGCCCTACATTTCTTGTCTGGGTCAATTGTTTTCCTAAATGCACAGATCAGACCTTCAAACTTCTTGGGTTTTGAGTGACTTGGAGAGTGTCGGGATGTCAGCTCTTGGAAGACCCCTCTTCTTCCTCAGCTCTCCCACTTTCCACCCTTCATGTTGCAGCCACACAGCTGCAGTGATGCCGGGTGCTGCTGGATGTTTCCTGCTTTTCCACACCCTTCCCAGATCATTTTGTTTTTTACAGGAGCCGTCAGATACAGCTCTCCCAGCCTCTTCTTGCTCGCTCTGTTACCCAACAGGTTCAGAAAACCCGAAGTGCTCTTAAACCTTCCTTTAATCATTAACTCAACAGACCAGTCTAAGACAACTAAAATGGAGACCAAGAAGATCCTGGCTCAGAGAAGCCTTTGTCGTCAGCAAGAGGCTTGCTTTCAACAGAGCTCGGGGCTGTTGCTTTGCCCCCTTCTTTAAGGTAGTCTTGAGCTCAGACTGACTTTCTGCTAGTGAATCATCTGTGTGCTCCCAAAGGGCAATTTCATCTAAATCAAATGTGATGGACAGTTTTTAGGAATGACAAAAACAGTGTATTTCCTAGGGGTGATGTCCTCATCTCAACAACAGAGTCACAAGGGGAGCAGAGTCTTAAAACAGGGACAAGATGCTGGTATGTCCCTCTTCCACCAAGTAGCACTCAGACACTCGCCTCACACATGGAAAGGCACTTAATGATTCAGGACTGGGGGATAAAGCATCTCTTTGCCCCTCTCAAGCCACTGCCATGGCTGGTAAACAACAAATCTTCCCAACGTGTGGGTCTCAGTCTTATCAGTTGTTTGGCTTAGCAGGGCCTGGGGCACACAACGGGCAACGTGAAACAAATGATTGCTGAAACGCTGCTTTCAGGGCCCCCCGTATCTCAGAGCTGCACATTTTGGAAGTGCAGCCGAGCCGCTGTGTAGACAAATGCAAATGAGATGTTAATTAAGTGGGAATAGGTAGGAGAACTTTTCTCTCTCCTTCTTGTAAGTCCGGGAGGGGGGATCCCCTTTACCTCGGTGATGCCTTGGCACCTCCTCAATTCACGACACCCTGCGGTGAAATGACTGGGATTACACAAACTCAGCACCTGTGAAAATATGAACCAATTATTTTTTGAAAGCCGGCAATGCGTGCCTATCAAAGAGCTTTCTGACAGCAGCCGCGTTGTTTAGGAAAGGGTTTGTGTGGCACAATAATTATGTCAAGTTGTCCCAGCCCTGTAGAGACATAGCATACAGAAGTGGCTTTGAATGTGCTTTAGAAACGCAGCTGGTCACATTCCCCTCCCCAGCAGCACTCTCCAGGGATGCTGGAATGGGAGGGAGATGACAGTGAAATGCTGGTGCGGGTGTCAAGATGCAATCCACACCAAGTGGACACCAGCAGTGGTGCCATCCACCATGTGGGGAGACGCCATATGATTAAATGGGAAATGATCACGGGGCATTTCAGTGCTCAGAGGTGTTTGTTTGGGTGGAACAGCACGGTTGTTTCAAAAAAATCAGTTTTCTAGCTCTGCCAGGGCTGGCACGGGAATGGGACTCAAGAAAAAACTGTCTTACCTGTGTTTGCCTGGTAAGAGCTCACAAAGAGCACAGGAGCAGGGGCAGCACACCCAGATGGGGGGTGGCAAGCAGCAGAGCTCAGGGCAGGGCTGAGCCCCCGATGGATCCCCTTCCACAAAGAGGTCTGGCAGCATCCCCTGAGCCTGGTGCCTTCGGGCATCCCCCGATCTCTTGTAAGAAGGACTCCTCGCTGTGCAGATTGCCTCCCCAAGATTCCTGTCTCTTCCCGACAGTGGGCAGACACAGTTACCTGCGCTCCAGCCTGGGCTCAGCAGAGGAGCAGCAGTTCCAAGGCTGGCTCCAGCAGCTCTCTTGCGAGCCCTAGTGATAGCAGGACCTGCCTGCAGACAGACAGGGCCTCTGAAGTGCAAGGCTGTTCTAGCAGCGAGCACTTGCTAGGAAAAAAAGGGAAAACGTTTCATTCCTACGCTAAATAGGTTTCTTTTCTCCATCCTCTCATTCTCCCCCTCTGACTGAAATGCCAGGGAACGCTGCTGACCTCCACGAAGGTCTGCAGAGTGGAGAGACTTGTGTTGTGTTCATCTCCCAGACAGAGACAAGAAAGGGGCCAAGACAGAAATCAAAAAGGGAAGGCTGAACCGTTTGAAATAAAAATAAATATTTCTTCCTACAACATCTGAAATCCCAAGACATTTGCATTCAGGAGGTCACAGACCTGGTATCAGCCATTTAGTCCCCCCTTCCACTAAGCAGTGAAACACGTTTTCACCCCGCCGGGAAGGGTTGTGTGGCACAAGGACCCAACTGCTGTCCTGAACGGGGCTGCAGTTCCCAGCCAAAACCCTGGCTTTCTACAAGAGCTCAGAGTGGAAACATCCTGATGTTTTTGTGAGTTTATTTATTCCAGGTATTCCAGTATATATTTATTTCAGAGGCCTTTTCTCACGCATTTTATCGCGTGTTTGCTGTAGGCCTTAGAAATCAGGATGATGATTATCAATACACGCACACAAGTAGCCCATGTAGCTTCCCTCTCCAGTAACATTTTTATAACTGCAGTTTTGCTTTACAGGCAAGTCTGGTTCAATGGAAAAATCAAATACCTGGTGATTCATATCCAATTTCATATCCCCAGGCAAATGGTGAGGGGGAAAAGAAAATATGTAACATGTTTCTTAATTTGGGGAATGTCTAATTTACCATCTCTGGGTTAGAGCAAAATTACTTTTTAATCAGAAAACTGGAATTAGAGACTGGCAGGTCTTGCTAAGGACAATATCTGCCGCATACATGCCCTTAGTGAATGTGCCTCTGCCCTACACAGGTCAGAAGACAATTTATGTATTTCTTCAAATCCAGCAGCAGTCTCTTATTAAGTGAATTGCTGAGAGCTGTCAGGATATTGCTTCTGGAGTTTCTGAACAAGTAACATTTAATTCAGGCTTCTTCTCTCCCATCTGATGAAATTAGAATGAATATGACAAGGGGAGAACAGAAACCAGACTCAGACAAGGATCTGAAAGCATGTGTGTGTACTTGTGTATGTGTATATATACATTCATACATACACCACTAATTTTTATATTAATCCTCAGGAGTTATTTTAAATCTTCTTTATTTTGCTCGATGACATGAAATGAGTAAATTTAAAAAGACAACTTGCACTTGAAGGGGCAATTTTGTAGTACTGACCACTTTGTTTATATTTATACCACAATAAAACAAACCCCCCACTGTTTCTCTACTTATATTTACATCATAATAAGAGAGATCAGAATTGTGTAAAAAAAAGTACTCTGAATATTATAAAAAAAACCCCTCTCAGTCTTCTTTAAATAAATAGACATTTTCCATCTGGCTAGTACTAGGTCTGAAAATGCAGTTTTTTTCATAAGCAACTACCAGAACTGATAAGTCTGAAAGTTCAGAGTTTCCGCCTTGTTCTCACCCAGTTTCTTTTTTTATTGACAGTGTCTGGGCAACTATAGGAATAGAGCAACAAATCTGTTCTTCCTGGATTTCTAATTGCTGCAGCCTTCTAAAAAGCTGTCTGGCAAGGGTACTCAATTTATCTTCAAGAGTGAAATTTAAGTAGTTTGGAGACAAAACAATTGAACAGCCCTCATTTTTCTTTTAGCACAGGCAGCAAGAGATTTCCCACTGATTTAAAAACAAGGAAAACTGGATCTATGTAGACTTCTGGATATGCTTTATCTGGGTTTAGGCACAAGTATCCAAGCAGACAACTCATCATTCCAAGACAATTACTCATTTTACTCTAAACTGAATGTGAAAAGGAAGCCAAAGAGACAAAAATGTCAACTTCACCCTGTGTTAAGATGATCTTCTTTACTGCCATGACCACACTATACCTTACCCCCTGATAATCCAGCTCCTGGTTCAAACCACACATCTGTGATGCTCAAAATAGAGACATTCATTTTATTTCTCCAAACCTGTTTGTGGGGAGCATAAAATGACAGAGAGGACAGAAAAATTTCAAGTTCTTAAAGCTATCTGCCTTTGCATCCCATAGATCAGTGGGGGAACACCTGGTCTTGGTTCCCAGGTATTCTTTCCAAATAATCATCCTCTCCCTGTAGAGAGGCAGACTCCTTCAGCTCATGTGAATTGTCTTCAACCCACAGTATTCCAGCTAAACATCACTTCGGGTTCTCAGTCGTGTCTACCACAGTCAAAGGCAAATCAGCCCAGAGGGTTCTGGGTGAGGGACAGCTTAGTCCTGCCTTTTTGCACAGTGATTACAGTGTTCAACAGCTTCCAGGCCTGAATCAGGTCTCTGGTCAACACTTGGAGAAGTGACTGCTCACCTGATGGCCCAGTGTGGGTGACCATGGAGAAAAAGATTCGTGTGTCCTTCTTAAAACACTTAAAACAAACTTATTTGTGAAAATACCCACTGGATAGCTGGTAGCATTTAAAGTTCAACCGAAGACTTTGACATATAAATAATAATGCAAACCATATTTATCATCCAATATAGAACTTTTTGCTTTCCATGTAGTCTCATAACATCAACTCATTAATCCTCATAACTACCAAAAAGCTGTTTTACAGTTGAGAAAACACATGAAGAGACTCTGTTAAGAGGCCAGACTAAGGCTATAAAATGACTTTTGGCTTTTCGAAAAAACACTAAATAGGGTGCTGTGGAGAACTCTGCAATTATACCATAAATAAAGAAAAAAACAATTGTATATATAAGTGGAAATATACACTTATGTATGTATACAGAGAAGAGCAAGTCTGAAGAGGAGGAGGAAGGAACAACATTTAAGAACTTGTAACTCTCCTACAGGGTTGCACAGGGCAGTGCTGCCTGCCTGGTGGCTGATTTGAAGAGGAGAGGCGCAAGTCCTCGTCGAGAGCCAAACCTAGAAATCTCTGTCAAATAGCAATAAAATGGCCGTTAGTAGGTAGTATGAACATCTGCTCAGAAGACTAGCCTGCAGTTTTAACATAGATTTTGGCTCTGTTCCTCTAGTGGGATTTATACTTCTGCTAAACTGAAGTCTGACACAGACACTTTGGTATATTAAGTCACAGTTTATTATAAAAATCCAATCGCCTCTTTCAAAATATGAAATATTGTCTCAGCTACACCTGTTGTCATCCATTATTTTGGCTATTCATTAGCATAAGGGTTTGTGTGCTTATGATAAGCTGTGTCATGAACCTCCAATGTGCTTTTCTATGCAGCTTTAGGCCTGGACAAACCTTTCAAGATCTCCTATTTCACCTAGTAGGTTGCAGGGGGGTTGTTAGATTGCTAACCCACCACTTGCTGCTTTTCTTTTTTTTTTTTTTTTGCCCCACAAATAAGAGCTATTTCAGAGTTCTGCATTTTTCTTACTTTTCCTTCCGAGCCAGGTTTTCTTTACCAGCCAGATGGCTGCTAGAAAACAGGAAGGCCTGTAGGTGGTCTTTATGATTAATATTTTAGTAGATTGGCACAGCTGCTTGTTCGATGGTCAAATAGAGATTATGTCAGCCTACAGAAAACATGCAATTAACTAATAAACTGTTAATATAAATAAAACTATGCATTTCTAAAATTTATCTTCATTTTGATCTGATATTTGTAGCAGGAACAAGAGCAAAGGACTTTATAACACATATCTTTTTAAAGATGATTAGCTACGGTCTTTTATAGCTTCAGTCAATAAATAGACTGAACCAAGCTGGTCTTTTGAAGTCATATTTATAAATTAATCACTAATATTCACCAAGCTGTGAACCACTTTGAAATGTGAGAAGTACTGCTTTTAATCCACTGAGAGAACCAGCAAGAGAAGGATTATTTTACAAGTAGGTATTCACAACATTATATGAAAGTTACAAATCAGTTAAGTACCCCTCCCTAGCACAGGAAGTGCTCTTTTAGCATCTAACAGGTGGCTAAATTGGATCTGTGGCCAGCTGGGCAGTTCTGTAAGTGGACAAGGCAACACAGAAAAATACTGAAGTGCTTCAAGGAGCGCAGTAGTGCAAGATGAAACAGGTGGGATACAACCTTTTCACCTCACTGGCAGATTAAAGACAAAAGCAAAACAAGAAACTAAACCAAATTGCTCTTTGGAGCCCCAAAAGAGACTTATTCTGCCAGATTGCAAAACATAAAGCTTGTACTCCTATAAAATACCTACAGACCCGTGTTGTTTGGTTGGGTTTTTTTAAGTAAGAATTTTGGAATGAGTAATATTAATCTGCATGATTAAGACTAATGGATATGTCATTTGTTTATATAAAATGCATATTTTTAATTTAGGACAATACACGTTTCCAGTAATTTTTAAAGAATATTTACAAAGGTAATTTTGGGGGCGGGGGGGGAAGTACAATTAATATTTGTAGTGAAATGACCCAGGTGTAGCGAAACAGGAAAAGGCAGACAATGCACATAAAACCCATTATAGCTATCTTTACCATTAAATAACTAAGTAGTTATGATCAATGAACACCACTGTTGAAGAGTCTCAATTAGAACTGATTGCTAAAGAGGTGCTTGTGAGGCATTTGGCTTCATGGTAGAATTAATGTTGAGGTTGCCTCCTATATACAGTTTCATATCTTCTGTGTTTTAGACTACAATTAAGATTAGACTGCAGTTAGATTTAACCCTAACTGTTAATCAATTGCTATGCTGGCTGTGGACTGTAGTTAAACAGGAGTCTCAAATATTTGAGCAGTTTTAAGTAGAACAGTCTCATTGAAGCCAGGGAAAGAACCTGTGTGTGAAAGCAGGTGTGTTTGTAGGTCTGAGATATATCTATATCAAAGTAGAACATCCATTTTTTTCAGTGGATTAATCATGTTTCTGCCTTGGCCTATGACACAGATATTCTTTATAGCTGTCTGCTCAGAGAAAACAAACTGGATGTCCTGTTGATGAACAACGTGGTGATACCCTCAGGGTGTGATGGCTTAAACTTGGATTGCTGACTGGCACCCACCAAGATGCTCTCTCACTCTCCCTCCTCAAGAGGACAGGGGGAGAAAATGAAAAAGCTCCATGGGTCAGTTTAAGGACACAGACATTGGTTACCAGTTACCGTCACAGGCAAAACAGACTCAACTTGGGGAAGACTAATTTAATTTATTGCCAATTGACTGTAACAGAATAGGATAGTGAGAAACAGGGATAAAATTAAAATCACCTTCCCTGCTCTCCTTCTTCCCAGGTTCACCTTCACTCCTTCATTCCCAAGTCCTCTACTTCCCCCTTGCCTCCCTGCCTGAGAGGCACAGGGGGAAGGTTAATGGGAGTTGCATCCATGTTACCTCATCTCTGCAGCTCCTTCCTCCTCACGCTCTTCCCCTGCTCCAGCATGGGGACCTTCCTAGGGGATACAGTCCTTCACAAATGCTCCAGTGTGGGTTCTTCCCACAGGCTGCAGTTCTTCAGGAATGGCTCCAGAGTAGGTCCTTTCCACAGAATGTAGTACTTCAGGAATGGACTGTCCGGCATGGGTCCTTCATGGGCTGCAGTTCTTGCCAGAAGACCTGCTCTTCTGTGGTCTCATTTCCACAGGACATATCCACCTACTCCAGCATGGGGTCCTCCATGGGCTGCAGATGGGTATCTGCTCCACCATGGACCTCCATGGGCTGGCTACAAGGAGACAACCTGTGTCACCATGATCTTCACAGGCTGCAGGTAAATCCCTGCTCCAGCTCCTGAAGCACTTCCTCCTTCTCCCCTGACCTTGGTGTCTGCAGGGTTGTTTTTATCTCTTTTTAAATATGCTTCACAGAGGTGACAGCAGCATTGCTGACGGGCTCATCTTTGACCAGCAGTGAGTCCATTTTGGAGCCAGCTGGCACTGGCTCTGTCTGACATGGGGCAAGACCCTGGTCTCAACCCACATTTTGCCATGTAAACCTAATACACAGGGAGCAGTCTGGAAATATCAGCTTTGATTGTCCTTCAACTGCCTTCTCAATCTTCCTGAATAAAATGTTTTGTGTCTAGTGGCGATCTGGATGATCTCTAGGTTTTTAGTCTGGACACATGCTAGAATTGAGATTCAACATGCTTCTTCAGGTGGAGTGTGTACAGACTTCATGTGAAGAACTGTTAGAAAGGGAGAAGGCAGGTGGCAGTCTATGCAGCCTGAAAGCTTGGAAGATTTATACTCGTGAAGATGACTCACCACACAAAATTTTGGCATGGGTTTCCTGTTATTTTTCAGATATACAAATACCTCTTTCCTGCTCTGAAAGAATAAATTGTGTGTTGTTAAAATACTGCTCTGCTGTGTCATTGCACTCTCAAATAGTACAAATCCACATCTAAGTTGTCCACTGAATGTAGAGATGGATAAGCCCCTGAGAAGTTTAGGTCTTCTCAGGATAATAGTCCATGTACACCACAAGCCAGCCGACACAGATTTAGAGCTATCCTCTACAGTGTCTGTAGAACATGTCCTGTCATACCCGAATGATGAGAGTCTTCAGCCCTTTCTGAGGCAGCCACATGGAGACAGATATCTCTTTGATTGCACCTGTACCAGGATCAAATTTTCTGGAGAATAAGTTTAGCCACTAATATCACACATGTCCTTGTATGGCTGGGTTATGGCAGTGGGCTTAAGAATCCACTGAATCAGAGCCCTAGGGTGGCTGCCGTATGAACTGAAAATATCAATTCAATATGACAGCCTGGATCTCACACTGAAACCCATTTTTTTTTTTTAGCAATGACTGTTTCAGTTCAAGTTTGCAAACTGTCAGCTTTGCTGGAGAAGTCCTTTTCTTGGATGTTTTTTAGCCTATCATTATCCATGACATGTGTTGCACTGTAATGGTAAAAATGCTATCATGAAAACAGTGTTCTGTGGGTGCTCTTCTGCAAAGTGAATTTTCCTTAGCCTCATTTCTGTTGTCACTTAGCAACCAAGAGGATAACCAGTGAAATTCTAAACATTATCTTGTCAGGGAGATCAAAACACAAAATGCACACTGAAATTGTTAGGGAAACTACCTCTTTTTTTTTTCTTTTTTTTTTTTTTTTTTTCCCTTGCTTCAGCACCTCTCAGTGTCAGATGCACAAAAAATTGCTAGTCATGTTTAATATACACTGAAGTCTCAGAATCTGGAAGACAGTTCGAGGGATGGATGCCTTTTAATACTCTTTATGTCAAAAATGGTCCAAGGAGATACGGAGGTGGATCTGCTGAAGACAGGGCTATGCCTTAGCATAATATCACTAGTAATATCCTTTACCTCCTGATGTTTCCATGTGATCAAAGGTTTTGTTCACAGAGATTAGTGAAACCTCCCCTACATAGAGAATACAGAGAGATTAGGTCTAGACAAGAGTTTTAGAGAAGAAGGATACAATCGTAGATCGGTACTGTGGACAAAGAGTTGGAAGAACTGGGTCCCACTGTCTCAACCGGTTATTATTGCCTTGTGATTTGTCTTCCTGGGTCACTCAGGCCACAGAGTACCACTTGGTGATTCTGTTCACATGGCTGAGTTAGAAAATACCTTTTTAGAGAGGCAAAGTGGCACAGAACATGCATTTAAAGGGTGATGATTATTTAATTGCATTGTAAGAAAAAGGTTTTCAGTGATTAATTATCCATTAAAATATGCTATTGTATTTCCAGTCTGAATTTACCTTGCTTTAAAAAAGACTGTATTCTGTCCTTTTTTATTACATTAAACAATCTTTATGGTGGTCATCTTTTCCTCATGGAAGCATTTATACTCTGTCATGAAATCATCTTCTCACCTTCCTTTTTATTAAGCTTTGCTATTTACCTTTTTTAATGTCCCTCCGTAGTGCTGTCTCCAACCTTTCCTTAGACCATTCTGGAATCATTGTTTCCTAGAAACTAAAGAAAATGAACAAAAAAATCCCACAAACTTTATGGTTGGTGGAACCCATCATTCTCCAAGTGCAAATGTTGGCACTGGGCTCAGTGTCCTAGTATTGAGCTCCTCATGCAAAGGTCATATTGTCTTCCTTGTCCACATTAGCATTTTCTTTCCACAGCTGGGTATGAGGCTTGGTCTGTTTAGTTATTTATTGCAAAAAGAGTCAGTATTCATCTGGTTACCCTCAGGTAAGTTGGGGCTGCCTTTTTTAAAGCACAGTTCTTCATTATGAAAGTGCATTTTAGTCACTATGATGAACCTTAATGTAGCCTGTGTAAAATGACATATTGTAAGAGTCCATCTTACACATGTTCTAGATCACACTGTATGTTTCATCTTAGATAAACTTATCAGTTTTTGAGTCCTTCTACATCTTTACTGATTACCATTTTATTATTTCTTCTGGCTAATAACAAATGATCATAGACTATAACGTTAGAATGGAATTCAGTAGGTCATCTAATCCATTCTGCTGAACACAGGCAATTAGTATCTAAGAAAAGTACCAGTCAAGTGAGGTTCAGCAGTGTCTGGATGAAGACATTCCAGTTTCAAAGCTAGCAGTGCACAAGGGCAGGAGAAGGCATGACCGATGTTTCCATCTGCCCATCTTGAATTCCTGGCATAAGTGATCAGGTACCTGCTTACAACTGGATCACTTGAAGGTGGCCTTCAGTGCTGGTCCCCAGCCAGGTCCCAGCTCATGCTCTTGAAGCTGGTGGTCTATGGTGACCTAACAGCAGCACACTTTTCCCCTGCTACTCTGCTGGGATGGTTGGCAGAATTTAAGACAGACAAGTGGCTCCTTCAAGATGTGGCTCATGGATTTCAGAAACCAGTGGCCCAAACAGATAAGGCTTTCCATGAGAGGAGATAGTTAAAAAGTGGCAGCAGCTGCTGCCATGGAAGACTATGTTGGCATCACAGCAGAAGTCTGTGTAGGGGTCATTGCAGCCTTAGGCCATACAACTTAAGCTGGTGATCTTAATGTTTTCTACTAAAATCTATATGGCTAAGCTTAACTGGTACTGATGGACTTGATTCTTATTAAATAGGGAGAAAATGAACAGGAAAAAGCATTTAGGAGTGTGTATGTAGTTCAGAATATCATTACCGTAAATGAAGAGAAAGCAAAAGAAGGCATTTGTCTCCATTTTCCATTCCATTAGTAGCAGTTGTGCTGCCTTCGGAGGCCCTGAGGTCCTGTGAAAAAAACATTACTGTCCCCTTTCTGCCAAAAGGCACAGAGATAAGCTGAGTTGGGGGATGTCACACAATCACCATTAAGTATGTGAGCTGTAAAAAAACCCGCAGGTGTCTGACTTTCATTTCTAGGCACTGCTTGATAGAGAACTCCTCCATTTATTCAGAAAATACATAGGGTTGCTGTCACTGACAAACGATTTACTTCAGCTCCCGTTTGTAGTGACATGAATGATACAATTAATCTGTATGCAAGAACTCACAGGACAAAGTCAACTCACTTTTAAAATGGTGTTATGGAGGAAAACAGAACTCTGTTTCCTGATCACTTACCACAAAAGACCTGTCTGATCACGTATTCTCTACTTATTTTCTCCTGACTAACTTTGGGATTCTTACACCCTAACCAGGAAAGAAGACCATGCTGACAAATTTCCAGGATAGCTGGATAAATTGCCAATGGAGAAGAAATCAGTAGTGAAAAGTAAGTACATCACAGCACTATAAGCTAGCAATAGATCTATTTTAACCCTTTGGCTACTTCTGTCTTCCCACCATTTATTATGTCCAATGAGTTTATATCCTTTGTGTAAGGTTGTAAGTTGTATTTCTTCAAGCTCTTCATAACTCTGGGGAGCTCCTGGGTGTTTCATAGCTCCATAGGTCCTGGAAGACCATGATTAGCCTGTAGTTGCTAAATACTTATTTTACCATATAAAAGCCAACTCAAATAATCCACACTCATATAAAACCCCCTCCTACTGATTGTCTGAAGTGACTCTTAAAGTTAAATAAGAGAATAAAATTCTGTGGCTTCTCTCCATTCTACAGCATGACAAATGCACAGTGAAATAGTAACACAGGAGCAGATATCAATAATATTCCAGATACAAGGGCACAGCAATTGTTGAGGGGTCCATGTACAGGGATGATCTCTATTACTGTTGTTTATATGGCAGCTGCACTTTCCCCAGGGTGATGTATGCACCCATCAGCCAGTACTTCCTACACCTGGTGTGAGGCCAAACCTTCCCTCCTGAGATGATAATCTGATGCCTTTGTCTTCCCCTGCAGTCTGTCATCCTGTAGCACTTGTGATGTTGAAAGCCGAGGTGGGGATTTTAATGTTCCCTGTATTTATGAACTATGAAAAAAATTAAAATTGGCGTTTCTGTGCCATTGGCTTGGGGCCACAAGTTGGCTAAATGGTACCCTCATTTATAACAGTATCAGTGAAAGGGCCCAATATGAAAATTCATAAACTCTTTCCGTCCACATTTGATAGTGGCTGAACAACAAAGAGCAAGCAAGTGATGTTCTCACATTAAACATTTTGTTCAATATTTAAACATCAAGGCCTAAATTTTTAACATGGTGCAGAAAGCTTCAGCTGTGTGCCTCCCATGAGAAGTAATAGGAGGCATGGAGATAAATCCCACCACACCACATTTAATATTTATCCCTAAAGGCTTCTGCTGCTGCTGAAGAGATTTGAGCACATTGCACTTGCTGAGGATTTGGGAGGCATTCCAATACCACCTACCTAATTATGCTGTTTGCAAAGAGCATATTAGCTTTCTGCCTTGCAGTACATATGGGGGGAAAAAAGCAAACCAGTTGTGCCCAGCTGCAGGCAACAAAAGAAGTTTGTAAGATTTAAAGGGAAATCAGAGATTTTAGTTAACCAATCCAGTCTAAATAGTTTAATATACTAAACAGGACTGGATAAAAGATAAAAGAAGAACAAACAGAGCCTGTATATTTAGTATCCTGTGTTTTTAGATCTTGTCTGCAAAACATATTTCTATTTATGTTACCATTTATTTAAGCTCCTCTTTGTGCCATGCATCTTCAGTGCTCAGATTTTCAACAAATCTCTGAAGAGGCAATAGCACATACTTGTTCTATGCTAGATCATTTGAGTCACTTTTCCAGCATGCTCCTTGGTTTCCACTCTTGTCTGGGGAAAGCTACACCAGTTTTATATTCATCAAAGTGTACTTTTCCCTCTGAACTTCCTGAACTGTGCAATTCATTTGGGGGCAGAAGATCTATACCCATTGCCACCCCCCAGACTGCTGGGATAGAGAGAAAGAAGCCTGGTGCCCTCCATCATGGCTCTCCAGTTTGTGATGCAGCGTTGGGCACAGACACAGTGTTGGGCACAGTTTGAGGATGTGGGCTGGCTACATGAGCCTTAGGTGGGAAGAAGAGGGCTGATCTCACATACAGGTTCCAGAAGAAGATTTCCTTCCTCCCTCCTGACTTACTGTCTCCACAATCTCGTTATGCCTCTGAGCCAGGTCAGCCTTTTCTTCATCTTTAGGTGGAGCCAAGAGACCACTAAGACATACCAGTAAACTTGTAGTCTGACTGTGTTATGTATAGAATCTGATAAAATAATATCATTATCTTCAGTGGCAAGTGCTTGGAGCAATGAATCAAGAGGGATATGAGATGTAGTCTGCTGCTGTGGTAGAAACTTGATATGGGATCTGTTGAATAATGAATAAAAAGCAGTGGAAATCAGATTATACCTCTACAGCTGTAATTTTTCAGTCACTGCTCATAACTGTGCAATGCACTTTATTTCATTTTGCACGTGGTATTCCTTATATGCTCTCCTTAGCAAATGGCAGTATGAATATGTGCTGATTTTGGCTGGGGTAGAGTTAATTTTCTTCATCGTAGCTATTATATGGGGCTTTGTTTTGTATTTGTGCAGTGTTGATAATGCAGAGATGTTTTAATTATTGATAAGCAGTGCTTACAAAGAGTCAAGGCCTTTTATGGTCCTCACACCACCCCTCTAGTGAATAGGCTGGCGGCACACAAGTTGGGAGGAAACACAGCAAGGACAGTTGACCCCAGTTGGCCAAAAGGATATTCCATACCGCGTGACACTGTGCTCAGCATATAAAGCTGTGGGAAGAAGAAGGAAGGGGGGACATTCAGAGTGATGACATTTGTCTTCCCAAGTGACTGTTATGCATGATGGAGCCTTGCTTTCCTGGAAATGGCTGAACACCTGTCTGCCCGTGGGAAGTGGTGAATGAATTCTTTATTTTGCTTTGCTTGTGTGCTGGCTTTTGTGTTACTTATTAAACTGCCTTTATCTCAGCTCATGAGTTTTCTCACTTTTACTCTTCTGATCCTCTCCCTCACACCAATGGGGGAGTGAGCAAGTGGCTGTGTGCTGCTTAGTTCCCAGCTGGGGTTAAAGCACAACAAAATAGGATAGGGCCATATATATACTACTGTGTTAGAGCTTTACCAAGCATTTGCATATGCATTTGTGATCTGTGAGAGCACTGGGCCATTTTGGAACGGCACCATGAACAATGCAAAACCTTTCAGGAACCTGCAGGAAGGCAGCAAAGGGTGTGCTGCTGTGGAGGAGAAGTTGGAGCTGTACCACTTTTATGGGTGAAGTTGCCAAACTGTCATTGTTCCACAGTTGCCTCCCTACAATGACCAAAGGGTGAGGAATTACAATGGCAGTGAAAGAAAAAACAAACCACACACAAGCTGCCTCTGAAAAAATGTACGTGTGAAACTGGAGAGCAAAAAAACCCTGCTAAGCCCATTACTAAATTATTTCTCTGAATTTCAATTGCTGTGGTTGGATTGAGTCTTTGGCTCAGCCGTATGCATTGAAGGCAGTTCTCCGAACGCCCTCAAAAGTGCTCTGAGAAGTTTGTCACATTAATTGCAATTCCTCCTTTACTCCTGTCTTGGTCTGCTCAGGAAATATGTTGTCGCATTCCTTTCTGGCATGTGGCATTTCACAGGGGTGGAAAATCCCTATCAAGTAGAAAAACGTGTTCTTTTTGGTCCTACAAATCACGAAAATGACCATACAAAGTGAGGTTCTTTCTGGTCTCACGAAGTTGGAATTGAAACTAACTTTAAAGATCTAATATAGTGATATGCAATTATGCCCTGACATACAATGAAGGGACCAAAAGTAGATCAGTCAGAGCTGGCAGCAAAGACTAAGAAAGCCTCTAGTTGTGATATCTTCTCTTAAGGCTGCTGGTTGGAGATGTGGAAAATTATATTAGGGTGGCAATGAACAATTCAACCCTTAAGGGAATAAGAAACCGTAAATTTTAAAGCTGATTCAGTCACAGTGAAAGCTAATTCTTTGGGCTCTGTAAGTATCTCATAAGATTCACTGTCCATTTTAAACCCTGTTCATTTATTTTTATTTGTATTACATGAATTCTTAGCAATAAATCATCATAACTTTCATCTACAGCAATAAAAATAGTACTCCTGCAATCACCTGCTGGAATTACCATCCAGTTTTAATATGTTGTTTGTTTGGTTTTTTTCTTCACTGAAGGTATTTACAATGACTACAATAACCCATTGTTGTTGCCACCAAGTGTGAATACTTTAAGGTACTTGTCTGTCTGTCTCTGTATCACTGGAGAAAAAACACAAAAATATCAGGCTAGAAGGACCTTAGGACTAAAATAGTATCCAGACTGTCCCTGGCAGGCAGTACCCCAGGAGCAAACAGGGAATGTGAATGAAGTTGCGATGGACGTAATGGCAGAAGATAAGCTGTTGCTCTAGTGAGGGGTTGAACTTTGACCATCTCACAGGAAATGCATTTTTTGCCCATCCGGGACTCAAAAACACTGTGGAAGGAGGCTCCATGGCCTTCTGCAAATATCTTCTTCCCATACTTCGCTACCCATGTTGTGGAATGGTTTTCCTGAGATTTAATCACATTTCCCATGCTGGAAGTTAAACTCAGTCTCATGTGGGAACATGTGGAAAATGGAACTAAGAGCACTGTTAGCAAACAGCTGATCACAATTCCTTCTAGTCTGAACTCATCTGCTATTGTTCCTTTCCACTCATTCCTTTTTTCTTCTTCCACTTCTGTTCCTTCAGCATTGATCTTTTCTTTTCAGGACTTAATACAGTAATTCTTTAAAAGTACTCTCAGAGGCCATAGTTTGCAGAGCGTTTATCTTTTTTGTTTCTCTCCTCTAGACTCTCACTGGCGCTCCTGAGCTCAATTCCGTAACTGATGCTTCAGCAATGTGAAGAGTGGAAGAGTGATGATGTCCCACAGCTGTGAGAAACTGTGCCCAGGACCTAACAACAGTTTACACACATCACACCTCTTCATTCCTCATGGAAGGAAATATTTCTTTTTGGACAGCAGCAAGTGCTGCCCAGATGTGGCTTCCAAAGTCTAAGCCCATTGATCTTCAGGTTGTATTTGCATGTTTTCTTTCTCCTTCAGAAATGCAACGTGACACTTCTGTTTACTGAACTTCAGCTAATGTATAAAAAATCAGGTGTACTCTGTCCCTTATCTAAAGTGTTTTTAAGGTGCCTGCCATTATGTCAGCCAAGCTGTTAATGAGTATCCTGATTAGGACAGGACAGAAGAGACCCTTTTAAACCTCCACAAGAAATGCTCTTTCTGCATTATAGCCAGCTAATGAAATGGAACATCACAAGGCAGTTATCAATCGACTGTTCAGACACTTTCAGGTGAATTAATAGGGACTATATTCCATTTGCTTATTGAGAATGTCATGTGAAAAAGTTTCAAATAAGTTCCTGATTTCCACATACCACACTTATGTGTGTTCTTCTTAGGTGCTAATTCAGTTGACAATCTGTGTAGCTGGTAAAGGAATAAGTCCTTTGCTAACTCCAGCTCTTAACCCGCACCAGTTTTTTGCAGTGGACATCTGGCAGGTTCATTTCCCATAGCAATGCAAAATCTTCTCTGCTCTTTCTAAAAATGTTTTATTTGTCATTGTTCTTCAGCTTATGTAAAACCATTTAGCTCAGTAATTATATTTATTTTGTATGTGCTTTTATTGCATTTGAAGCATCATTAGCCAAGTAGATCTAGTGAGTTTCTTCCAAAATTGAATCTCACAAATTTCACTTTGCATAAAATATGAATTTACATTAGGTTTTCAAGGTGTGCATCTTCTGGATAAAACTACCATTTCTTTGTAAGGAAAGACATTTATGTACTATGAGCAGATACACATCTGTATGTGATGTCTGAGGAGAGGTTCTAATATGATGTTGCATAAGGCATTGCCTTTATAAATTAATGAGAGGAAATCTTAATCTCTTTCATCTGAAGGTGTAGCAATGTCAATCACAGTTACCTTGATTAGATGGCAAGAATATAATTGCTGTTCAAGTGAAAGGTCTTCATTGATTGCTAACTATGTAGTTGTGAAGGGTTGATAAAACACCCTGGCAACACAGGTATTAACACTATCCAGCTTTCCCAGGATTTTAAAGAAGGTATAGGTGTGTGGCTGGTAAATAATGATATTGAAGCAAAGTATTCGTTTTTTTGTCATACTGTTCTTCTCGGCACTTGTACAAGGTAAACTAAACATTATTAAAAGACAAATTTGCAAATCCCACTCTGTGTGGGCTGAGGAAGAAATTACATTAATTAGTTGAAGCTACTGGACCTTGGACCTTTCCTCTTTGCACAGGTCAAAACTGACACTGTAAAAGGTCAGAGGGAGCTTTCCATGGGCCAGAGCTGTAGAATGTGTATTCGAGGCTGATCCTGTGAGCAAGGCAACATCTCAGGCCTCAGGTCAGTTACAACTTTTAACAAAATCTCCGTGATCTTTCTCAAATTAGGCTTTTCATACACTAGTACTCCTAAAGTAATACAGATATAACTATTTTAAGTAGTCTTCTGTTTACATTAAAGCCACTTCGTGGCCTCAAAAAGACAAAAGTTAAAGGAGATTAATATAATTTGGGGGTTCATATCCTGCTGTTAATGAAGAAAATCCCCTGGGTTTGTAGGCTAAAGTGTCCCTCTAACATACCTGTGCAGGTTATTTCCCTTGCTGAGGGTTTGACAGACAGCACAAACTAAAATCTTTCTATCCCTAGGGGTGACCTGATTAACTTCAGTTTGAGAAGCGGGATATTTTTAAACCTCATTTTACACCTCTTCTTGTCAGTGGTGACAATTCATTATGATAATGAAGGATAATAGAGAGGAACTTTTTTCCAGCAGCCGTGAGAGATCATCTTTAATTCTCTCTATAGTATCCTTATAAAAAACCTGAATTTTACTTGAAAGATAGACATCATATTAATAACAATGATAAAAAGGAAGATTCTGAAGAGAAGCACATTAATATAAGCCTGAATATTAACTAGAGAATTAAACAAACAATTTGCTTGGTGAATAGCAAAGTGGGAAGATAATGAGCCATCAAGCTTTGAAAAATAAAAGCACAGTAGGATTTTATCATTACGTTTTATTGAGGCCATTAAAGAGTGAGGGGAGGTAGAATGACATTGGAAGATCTTGTGTATGGACTCGAAATACTGAAACACCAACCCAGCTCTCTCTGCAGAGGGTGGAGTCATACCTCTGACTTTGCAGTTCTCCTTGAACAGAAGAGCTGACCTCCTCTGCAGGATCCTAGTTCAGCTTCGCATTATGTTACCAGCAGCTTTGTATGACACCCACTGCCCTCAAATGCCAGGATGGAGGCAAGTGTGGAGAGATTTATCTTGCTTAGTTTTAGGTATTTATAATATAGACTCCTATATGGCAGCACGAGACCTCTTTATAATCATTAGAGATCTGTTCAGTAGAGTCAATGGAGTGTGGGGTGTGATTTGTCTCACTGCAAAGTAGGTGCCTACATTTGACCACATGGGTCACAACTCAGGCTCTGCTGACGCACCATTGACTACAAGGGCATTTAGACAACTGGTCAAGGTAGATGCCAGCAGTCAGGATGAATTCCCTCTTGGGGTCTGGCTTCCAAGGTGCCAGTCCCTGAGTGAGCAGACAGATACGCTGTGGATATGTGAGAACCCAACAGAAAAACAGGATTAAAATCTGTTATTAGTACTTCACTGTGCTCTCCCATACCTTTCTGCACCCACTTACCCCATGACATCAGTTACAGCTCTGGATGTTCAGTGATTTGACACAGTGGATCTGCATCGTCGTTGGCATGGGTTGACATAGAAATAAACTAGGCCCAGAAGTCTTCAAGTAGAATTAATTTCAACTGGTTTCTTGTGGGATTAAAAACTCTCAGAGTCAGTTTCTACCAATCCTGCTGTTTGTTTTGCATTTACCGATGTTAAACATTAATCACAATGTCTTTGTAGCTGGTTGGGGGCTAGTCAAACTACAGAAAGGCTCCAGCTGGTCTTAATGAGATAGGAGAGGAGCCTTTAGTTAGGCATTAAGTGTGAGACTTTGCAATGAGCTGACGGGGAAGTCATGGTTTATATCCCTGCCCTGGGAAACCTTCTGTTGGAATAAAAATGAGTCCTCTTCAGGGACTGTCAGTTCCTGATGTTACTCTCTGGAAAATGTCTGTTTTACCAGTTCTACAAAATAAACTTCCTTAGTGTGCTAGTTCAGATCTCGTTAGAAAGTCTTTCTAGACTCGAGGTGCACAAATGGGAGCTTGTATGTGGAGACATCTAAGAAAGATGTGTAAAGAAGTATATGCAAGTTTTTGCAGAAACTTCCCTTACATTAAAGAGTAAAGACTTATAGCCTTTATGCAAGGCTGGATGAGTTCTCTGTGAATATCTGTTGAGGACTGATTCTGAGCAGATGACAATGTATGTCTGATATATTTTTAGGAAAGCACTATTTTCGCTAAAGTTTCCTATTCAACAACAAAAGAGTAAAATATAACTCATGAAGAGTGTGAGAAGAAGTAACTTTTAAGTAGTTCAGAAACACTTTCTGGATGCGAAATGTCCATTTAAATATCCTTAACTTTTTAATTTGACCAGTGGTTCATTCTTCCTGTAAACCTGTGTCTCAAGGCAGTTATTTCAATGTTAATTACATTCTCTCCTAATTAAAGCAGGTGGTTGAATTAGGGGTCTATTACACAGATCATTTCCTGTTCTAAGACTGTTAAATATATAATTTTGCTGCTGTTCTTCAAGCTATCTAACCACAGGTTTGGAGTACTTTTTCCCACACACAGAGCTGGGCAAAGATCTGTGCAGCCTCCTATTCCTGGGAACAAATACTTTCTCTGCTAGCTGAAAATCTAAATCTCTCACAGCCTAAATTTCCTTAAGCATAAAACCAATTAAAAGCATAGAAGAATATCTCCTGAAACTAATTAGCCCTTCTTAGCCAAGCTTTTAAACCATACAGTTTGAAGCTAGTGAACCACCTGAAGGTAGAAGCATCTGCCAGGTCTGTGCAGCCATTAATGTGCAGCTTTGTGGCTCAGGTATTGCAGACATCAGCTAGAAAACAAGTTCTGAATCTACAATCACTTTTCCATAATGAGTTGACACTGAGGTCTCCTGGCCTCATGCAACAGCGAGTGAAGGTCTGGGGGGAACCAAATCCCAGAGGCACCTGAGGCAAGGAAGCCCCTTGAGCGGTTCAGCTGCTGAGACATGAGCACTCAGGTCCTCAGGTGTGCCACGCTTCTGAGAGCCATGGATCATCCATCACCCACCTAAAGGTCATGGGATCTTCTATGGCATCTCAGCAGTAGAAAAAGAGCCATTGTGCTATTTTGCTGAATAGTGCCTCACAGAGCCATGTCTGCCTTCAGTTCCCACGCACTCAGTGCCCAAATGCAGGGTCCAACTGCCCCACCAGGTATTATGAAAGAGGCTCTTTTTAGTCTCACCTCCCTTGAGCTGAGACACAGTCTGAACAACAAAGAGATACATTCATTCAGGTGAACAACACCATAACTTGACAAGCATCAGACAATTGGGGTAGCTCTGAGAATCTAGAGAAGAATGCTCAGAAGATGAAGGGAAAATGATCCTGGCAATTGCTGTTCTTTAAACTGTGAATAAAGTGATGAGAGTGTCCTGAAATGAAAAAAATACTGACACTGTGTGCAAAAAAGCATGGGACATGTTTTGAAGACTTGACTTTTGACAGAATTATACTCCAAAGGTTTGCCCTCTGTGGCTCTCCTTAAACGTCTGGATCTAGATGGACGAACGAAATGGTAGAATCATCTTTGGATTTCAAGAAGATATTGTGAATAGTATGTGAATAAATCTTACCCAAAGCATTAATTAAAAATGTCTTTGCAGGCAAGTTGGCTAAAAACTACTGAAACAGCAGCATTTTTGAAGAGGTGGCTTATGGATTACTATTAGAGTCAATCTTGTTTAATACCTATGTTAATGGTCTAAGAAGGCTGAGTAGGCTGCTTGTTAATGGGATTCTTAGACGATTAAATTGAAGGGAAATGTGAACACCAAGCAGGAAAAAGTAATAATGATAAAAGGCCACAAAGTTGCTAGCAAATAACAAAATGAGGTTCGGTTTAGAGGAAAAGAAGCAAAATGATCCAGTGAAAATGATTTTTGTTTTAGGCAGTGGGTAGAGGAATATTAAAAATTAATAGTGTTGAATAATGTGTAGAGACAGAAATATATGTGTGGGAATGTTATAGGTAGAGCTGACAGCGTTTGCATCAGGAAGATGGCCCAGATGCTTTCTTTCTCTCTGTCCTGTTTTCTAGGACTCTGCAAGTTTTCAACAAGCTACTACTGAAACTTCTGGTCTACATAAATAAATTGAGCAAAACAAAGTGATCATTTAGCTGAGAGATGTCAGTCTTATCTATGTATCCAGAACATCATTGTACATAGGGCCATGCATTTAATATGGTGAAGATCCAAAGATCAAAAAATTAGGCGTTTGGGGAACCAGAAGAATTAAATAAAAAAAGAAAAGTTTAGATGGTCTATTAATCTAGCTAAATGAGGTACTGTAACCAGGGCTGGGTGGAGTCACAGAGCTGTCTCACCTCACACCTCCTGTACTCACCTCAAACTTGTGCCCCTCCTTTCATTTTAATCTGAAAATTTTGGAACAGGGATTATCCTATACTCTGTGTTGTGCTCGATGAATAGCACACAAAGGATATAACTTACAAATGTATAAAGGTAAAAGGGTCTTGCTCTTTGTTGGTACTTATATAGGACAATAAAAATTGTATTTAATGAAAGAAAAATATATGCTTCTTTATTCCCGTGAGGAACACAAATGAGAAGTTTTTGAAACATGAACTAACTAGGAGAAAACTGGAGTGACTTTTCCAGCCATAACATAATACAATGTGATTCTGCAATTCATTAGATTTTGACCAATTCTGCTGGCAGGGAGAAAAAAAAATAGAATTTTTTTTTAAAAAAAAAAGGAAGAAAGAAGCAAAGAGAAGTAAAGGTCTGGAAGTGAGAAACATTTTTTTTTCTGCAGTGAATAAGTGTATTGTTAATGTTCTCAGACAAAATAATGTGGTGAATTCACAAAGTATGAATAAGCAGGGCTGTCATTACAGTTTGGCAATCCACTCTTCCATGTGTCCCTGAATTGCTGCAGAACTGAATGTGTTGCTCATTACTGCAAATCAACAGGTCAGATACTAATTGGCATCACTTCCTTCTCTTGTCATTTATGCTGTGTGTTGTGGATGTTAAATGTTACTGTGGGGCCAGTGAGTGAAAAACTGTGATGTGATGTTGAGTTCACCCATTTTGCTATATTCTGTATGAGGACATAATAAAAAATAATTGCAGAAAATTGGGACTTGAAGGTGTTAGTTTGATTTTAATGCTCAGAGCATGAGATTGGTTAGATTGTTCCTTAAATTAGACATGAGGAAAATGATGACTTATGGGCTAGAATTTCTGCAGGTGTTAATTAATGTGGCATCAGTTGATGCAACACAGCTATACCAATTTACACCAATTGGTGATTTACAGAAATTTACATTGGCTTAGTGCAGCATCCTGATTTCCTTTGCATGCCTTCCCCACATGTCAATTCAATAGGTGTTTTTGCTCTTCATGTTTGGACTGTTTGTTAATGAGATGTGTGACAGGCAGTACATTAATTTATTGAAGTGACACTGATTTAAACAAAACAGTAATTACTGTAGCAAATTACTGATGATAACATTTGCCTGGCTCCATCGTAAGGTAGTACTGTCTCTCACTGTGTGCTATTACATGGTCAGAGGAGGTAAAGAGAGCTTGGAGTTCACAAGTGGAGAGCATCAGTGAATTGCCAGACTATTTTGCACACTGAATAGCATTCATCACTCATAGAAAGGCACTCACAGCTAGTTATGCTAGACATTACATGAACAAATAGAGCATTTTCTGTCCTCAGAGAATGCAAACATTATGCAGTGTGGTCAAGTGGGCAGCTTCCTGGTCTCCAGTTCAAAGAATGGAGTTTTCTTGCCTGCTGCATGACCTTGAATAAATTGATTTGCCTCTCTGTGCCTTAGTTTTCTCATCTGTAGAATTATGGCTATGTTGCTGATCTCCACTGGAAAGCACTTTGGAAAAAACTGCTGAAAAGAACATCCTAGTGATGTCTACTTCAGTTTCTCTAACAGATCCTAGCTAGAAAGCTTTAAATTTTAGTGCCAATCTCATAGTAGATTAATCCATTCCATTGAAGTGATTCACCCTCTTGAACTGAGGTCCTTGCTCACAACACTTACCACTTTTGACAATATATGTTTTAGTGTTTCCTGCAAAACTAAGAGGGAAGTGGCTGTTCTGCATTACTTCAGCATCACGAATGAATTGCTTGATGACTAACTTTCCCACTCCATGTTCCACATGTCCCCTTCTAGGATATGTGGCCTTCTCCATTAAAATTTTTTTAAATAATTCCGTGAATTTACATAAAGAATGCTCTTTATTTTTTTTTCTCTGAATGATCACAGAATCGCGAACACAAAGCATTTGTAGTTGTCCTGGGTATTGAGTTCACCTATATTAAAAACTGAATCCAGCACAGTCCAAGAGAAAGTGATAATCTCCTCTGAAAATAGCAGGGTGCTGATGGGGATCATTGAAAACTTCCCCTCAGGTGAACTCACTATGATTTAAAATGCCAACATTTTATATAAAATTCTAACATTTGGGCTTACTTCAGCAATGACTATGAAGTACCCAAAGAATCCACTGTCTTTATAAATAAATCTGCTTGGCGGAGGGGGAAGCAGTATAATCTCCCCAAATCCATCTCCCTTAGGGCTGACAATTGGTGTACCCAAGGCTCCCCCAAACAACTAACCTGGCTTGTAGGTGCCACCATGGCCCAAAGAGACATCTGAAAGCAGTCTGTGGGGAATTTACAGAAGAGTGCTCCTTCCTCTGCTTCAGTTAATGACCACTCCAAAGATTTTGTCGGGTTTTGTTGTCAGGCTAATGACAGGCCATGCCCAGGGAAAGATAGACTTGCTAAAAACTCATGGGAAGAGTTTAGGATAGTACGAACTACCAGAGTTTTGGAAATGTCAGACACTTCTGAAAGATGTAAATATCTGCCTGTTTTTTGTAGGATTCAACCTTTGTCTTCCTAAAGAAATAAATTTTAACTGGAGAGGAAAAGAGAGGCAGAAATAATTCTGAGATAACACATTTAAAGTGTCTCAGCTGATGCTATTTTCAGTGCCTCATTGAGAGACTGTGTCTCATTGCAAAGATCCGTCTACAGAGCCCTGCAGACTTTTACAACACTGTTTTACCAAAATGACTTAAAGACCATCAGGCCTCACAGGTTTATGTCACGTAGTGTGTGGATATTTTCCTTGACAGTGAAGCAAGCTGGAAGCAGCCATGGCTGCAGCTCATGCAGAGATGATTGCATTATCTGCTCTGGGCCACGCTGTATTGGATAATAACATTTGGTTACTCATAAATAAAGATCACGTGGTACCATTGTCCAGAAATTAAACATGCTAATAAACTAGTACTGTGAAAGGGAACCTACTATGCCTCTAAACATTCAGGTCAATTCTTATGATTTACCACCGTAAAGCTACAGTGTATGTTCGCGATGTCACAGGGAGAAAAACATCCTTAAATTGCCTGTGACTTCTGTCATTCATACCAAATTAAGCAGTCATCACACGATCTAGCTTATGATTGTTCTGGGCTTTTTGGGGGATTTTCTGTTCTTTCCCTATTTTGGATAAGAAGACTGCATGGAGAATCATCCAGTGTACTTATTATCATAATCATGTCTGTGCAAATAAAAAATATTTCCCTCAAAATAAACAAGGACGTGAATAATCTTCAGCGTTCATCAACTTAAGCAGTTCCATAAGCAGATAAATCCAAGAATGATCTTTCTTCAGCTCTTTTTTAGGGCTAAAGCTGAATTACCCCAAGGAATAGATCTCTTCTTGGAAAATATTGGATAACAAAGTACCGTCAGAGGTGAAATTCATCTGTGATGTGAGATGCATGCACAGTGCAAGTGCCACTGAGATCCTCAGAACTGATGGACTGGAAACTTGTGACCTCAGTTTCCAGAAAAATGTGTGGCTCTCAAAGGTGTGGGAGATCACTCTTCAGCCTCGCTCGTTGGGAACTTGTGAGCATTTAATGTCTTTATCATATGTTAGCTTTTCACGTCAGCATTTTCATATTTATTGGGATGTAAAAAGTGGCTGTGAATCCTGTCTGACTCTTTGTCTTCAAAATCTGAAATGGGACTAGTCTCTCAAGAACAGGATTTGCTTCACAGCTAATCCAGGAACATTTTATTTGTCTATCCTAGAATCATGGCAGGAAGAATCAGAATTCTGCTTTGGCTGCACTAAGTAAACTCCTACGTATATTGTACTTTCTATATAGATGTGTATATACGCATACATATATATGTATACATTTACAGAATACCTGTGTATGCAGTATATAAGGGTATATACTGTATACATGCTTATATGTATATTCCCCTCATTCAAGGAAAAATCATTTCATGCTGGTTTCACCTGGCCTGAATGATGTTGTTTTCTGCCATGGATATTTTACATTTGAGGTGTTTCACCAATGGCACTGAAAGAAAACCTCCCCTCGTGAAGAAACTGTATGAAAGAAAAGAAACTTCTTTCACAGAGATCTATCTCCAGTGTTCGTGAAAATAGGTCAGACTACATTTTGGTGAATGAAGCCTTTTATTTTTGTTCTGAATGGGCGTTTTGTCTATTATCCCACAAGAGGGCAGCAAAGGAAAATGGTTGCCAAAACACAAGGCAAAAACATTCAAGGACATTTAAGCATTTAAGTTTCCTACTGTGTTTAATAAGATACCAAAAATACCATTGTGTGGGAACTAGGAAAGCTTGTAGGAAGCCACCTGGTGAGAGAAAGAGAGAGATTTTTTTTTTTTTATCAAATACTCTCCAAGCTTCCCAATCTATTGAGAGCTTAATGAAGTTACTTGCTATTACCTTCAAATATGCTCCCCGGTCATGTGATAATAGCACAGCAGCTAAACAAGGTCTCCTGGGCTTCAGCATCCTCATCTCTAGTGCTAATTGCTCTATTCTCACAGAATTTAAGTGCTTTTGCCCAAATCCCTCCCTCCCTTTCTAAACCACTAAGCACTGACAGAAACGGGGAAGGTTACACTTGAAGAACAACCAGGTGACATCAAAACCATCGTACTTTTGTCTGTTTTAACCCAAGATCCCACCTAAGTAATAAAAAAAAATCCTGATTTTGGGGGGTTTGTTGTTCAGCTGCTTTAGCTAGAGCTATTCAATCAGGAGCCAGGGTGTTACAGCTGGTTTGAGTTGCCGGGGGAGTGTCTGTGTGCCACAGTGGCTGTGCTGAATGCAAATAGAGATTTAGTCAAAGAAGGGGTTCTTTGCTGCATCCTACATTTTCATTCATGCATTCTGCAATCCTGCAGGCAATCAGGGCACCAGCATGTTAATCACCTTTAAAATACACAGGAGACTTTCCCCCATTTTGAATGTTTCGGCTTCTAAATAAATGACAAACAGAAGGCAAAGAAAAAAAAAAACCAAAACCAAAAAAAACCTCATACAGGAAAGTGAAGGCATCTTTCCAAAGGCTGTATTAGAGCTTGAATGCAGACACAAATCTCAGCCGTTCTGTGGTCTCGGGATGGTGGTGTTTTCTGCTGCCATTGCTGCCGTATTGTACCTTAACTGAAAGGGTGCTCTGGGTGACACCAGAACACGATTAAGAGGACACACAGGGACAGGTTTGTTTATTCAAAGCAGGATGCCACTCCATGCTGATTGCTTCCACTGAATGCGGTAGAGTGAGATGTGAAATGCATCAAGCCACAAGTGTTACAATGCAATTTAGCGTTGCAATTCAGCATTACAATTTAGCTGAGGCTGAGGACACAGGTAAACTATTGCTTTATATGATGCCCAAGAGCTCTTGGGCCTAGGTGGAAGACCTGGGCATCCCTCCACCATGTGCCTGATTGCCAGAAAAGAAACCTGGATATATATACAACGTGGTAGATGCAGCCATACGGAGCTGGGGTCTTAACTGGGACTGGGGCAACTTTGGCTGCCTGGAAGGTTGCCCTAAATAAGGCTATGACCTCTGTTACCTTAAATAAGTCTCTGTCACTCCCTTGTTTGCTCAAAACTGGCCCATTTCTGATTTCCTGACTTCCTCACTTCTCAAATTTAAGTTGGCAGTGATAAGATGAGGGGTGATCGCTTCAAACTGGAAGAAGGTAGATTTAGAAATTTTTCACTGTGAGGGTGGTGAGATACTGGCACAGGTTGCCCAGGCAAGCTGTGGGTGCCTCATCCCTGGAGGTGTTCAAGGCCAGGCTGGATGGGGCTTTGAGCAGCCTGGTCTAGTGGAATGTGTCCCTGCACATGGCAGGGGTGTTGGAATGGGATGATTTTTAAGGTCCCTTCCCACCTAAGCTGTTGTATGATTCTATGGTAACAACTGTGTCCTGTTTGCTGCTACTCATAGACTGACATGGTCCAACATTCACTGGAGAACTTCATGCTTTATGCCCCACTGTGAGCAGCAGGCTGGGTCCTGCCAGGGACCTGCTTGCAGCTGTGCAGAAGTTTTCTCAGTACATCTGCCTGGCACCAGGGCACCATGTCTTTATGTGGTCTTTGTGTCATGCTTCTGCTATGGCTTACTGGGATGGGGTGCATGGTCCTGTTCAAGAATGAACTCTAAATCTGTTCCAGGGCAGAAAAGGCCCTGGCCAAGCCTCAGTTAAGACCAAATGAGTAACACACATGGGACACAACCATGCATTCAGTATAACACTTTCAAGTATGGGAAAATTAAATCTTTTCCATGTTAGACTGAACATCTGAAATAGTAAGTATTGCTCTGCTCTCCAGAGCTCTAGCAGATGGATGGACTGGGAGTGCTTTTAAGCCAATGTGCATTTCTCCAAGCAAAATGCCACTCTCCATTATTCTGAGCTGGAAGAATAATGAAAGAATCAATCAAATCCTCTAACAGTGACAAAAACCAGACAAAAATCCATGTGAGTCTCTTTTGAGGCTCTAAGAGGATTAGACTCCTCAGGCAGGAACTCTTCTATAAGAGTTTGTTTATGGGGAGAAAGAAAAGTTTGACAGATGTATATGGCCAGTTCAACAAAGCAGCCTGTAAAAACCTTGTATACTATCTGAAGTGACACAACCTGGTTCTTTAGGTCAGGGTTGGGATCATGACCATGAAATGCAGGTTTGTCTCTGACATGAACAGACCAAGAAGCATCACACAAATCCCTATGGTGCTTAGGGCTTTTGATTTCCTTTCCTGTTCATCCTGTTTGTCTGCTTCAGTTGTAAACTCTTCAAGTCTGTCACTATAGACACACTTTCAGAAGTAGCTGGCGAAATGATTAATACAACCTGAGACCCACTCAGGGACTGTTGTGGAGTCCCACCATGCTAGATATATGTGTAGTGATGGAGATGAGAGGTACCAAGGAAGCCTCTCTCCCTTTAGCAGTGTCTTCTGGTGTGCTAGCACCTCATATGAGATTGTAGTAGTGCAAGAGCACTGCTGAATACTTCCCCTCATCTACAGTGTGACTGCACATGACTTTGTGTCTGATAACATCATATATAACTAACTCCACTTACAGCATTTGGAGTGGAGTAAAGTGGGATTCCAACCTTAGCTAGAGACTATTAAAAATCAACAAGAGTCTGGTGTCATATAAAAACAGTGTAGAATGAATTAGCCAGACATCTTGGACCTTGCATTTTCTGCATGGATTATAGTGTTTTGGAGAATAAAATGCATAGGGTAGAGTTCTCAGGATTTTCTAGTACAATAACTCCAGCAGAAAGAGTTCTTAATGTTAACCTTCCACTTCAATGTTAGAAAGTGCTGGGTTACACAAGTTAAAACTGCTAAGCAAGATTTATTTCTCCCAGGTGATTGAGATGAATTCTAATGACTGATGCCGTTCACAGACTTGGGCTGGGTCTCAGGCTATGTTCTCCTGGGCAGAAACAATAGAGGTCCCAGGACTTCATTAGTTGCAATGTGTTGTGAAGGTTGTTTTAAACAAACAGACTTGACTTTACAGTTACCAGGGGCTGTCAGCAGGCACCCAGTCAATGGCAACTGGTACCTTTGTGGGGAACAACAATTTGTCTGTACAACTGGAGGATGGCTGTGTTCACTACTGCAACATCTTGTGTTAGACATACAGAGATATATACACTGGATAGCTGCAGTCCTGTAAGGTTCAGGGCTTACTGAGGTCCAGCAGGGAGAATGGTGATGTCCTGGGTGTTATTGCTCTCTACTATTTTAATTTAAGTCTTCATGACACATCTGGCTGCTTCATAGGACAAAGCTACTAAAACAATCCCTGTCCCATGCTGAAGGAAAACACAGGAAATGTTGAGGATTGCCAGGAAAAAATCAGGTTAGAAAAGTCCATCTGTTCTCCCCTTCCCCCTTCTCCTCAATTCCTATCTCATTCAAAGCACAATGATTTCCCATCAAAACCACACATTTCCCAATTGATATGCCAAACCTTTCTAGGTTAGTTTGGGCCCTGCACGTGACCTGAAAACCTCAGAGATGTTGACCTTCTGGGATACTGATGTGATCATTGAGCAAAGTCAGATGATTTCCACACACTTTAATTTGCATTCTAAATTTCTTGCTCAGCTAAAAATACAGTAGCATTATATTTTTGGGTATATCTGTCTTCCTAGTTCCAGGCAGAGGGTGTTGAGCGTGAGAAGAGAATCTGATGCTTATTTGTTAGAGGCCCACGTGAGTTAAGAGCTCCTTTTAAAAAATGATGCACTGTAGAGGACTGAAGGCAGCTGACCTTTTTGCACATTAACGTTTTGTGCTGGTGAAAGAGTGAGTGCTATTTAAAGGTGTCACAGGAAAGCAAGAAAGAGGGAAAGTTGTTTGTAGCTACTTAAACAATGATTACACACTAAATGGATCTCTCAGAAAATACTGGAAATATTTGTAATGCTAGTGGTTTTCCTTTGCAAGCAACATGACAGATTTTCAGATGAATTAGACTGTGGTAGTCACCAGATGTGATTGTTTTGCAGAGCCATTTTTAAGACAACCCTACTGAAATGATTTTTTTTCAAGCTCCTTGCCCCCAACAGGATCTTGTACTGTCCCTCTCCCTGGCCCCTCTCCCCCCTCCCGTCATCTTAGGTGTTTTGGTCTTTATCAACTTAAAAATGAGGTGAGACTTAGAAGTTTCTTGGCAGCTTGTTTCAGATATCCAGATCTGAGCCTGTGTTTGCACATGTGCATGATTTACATGCAATTTTGCACCCTGTCTATTTCTGTACCTGTTGCTGTCTATAGCTTCCATCATTTTGATCATGGGACCAACTGTCATTCCAAAAGCAATGGAAGAATTTGCACTGAACTCTAACAAGGGTTCAGGTAATGCCAAGTGTGGGAAGTTTCATCTGCTAAATTTGTTTTATATGAATGTGTATACAAGTATTTCAGCACCAAACTTGATGTGATGCGGCCAAATGTTATAACAAAGGTGAGGAAAGGTATCTGTTATGATCTGATTGCTCTAGAAAAAAAAAATATCTTCAACTTTAACAGTCCCTAATGTGCTTTGGCAACCACAGTAATGAACATCGCACACTCTTGAGAGCTTGAATCCAGCAGGAGTATAAGATTCAACATAAAGAGTGCCAAGACTATTCTCTAGAGTGGCCTTTCAATATTGGTAGGATCGTGACCATGAGGAAACGTCGACAGCAAAAATAGATTAGGAGGAAAATTCACAAGGATGTCTGAGATGCCAGTAGCCATTTTATACTGTTTGGCTAGGGAAAATGCTATCCCCCCAGTTGGGATAGAAATTGCAGGACTTGGTAGACAGACAGGCTCCAGGTTAAAAAGCAAACAAGGATTAAAAGCAAACAAAGTCAGGAATAAAAGTTAATTTTGTGCTGGGCCATAAAACTCACTTATTTAGATTATCTAGGTGTAGGTACTTTTAGTCCAAGGTAATAAAAACCTTGGTCCATAGACAAAAGTTGCAGAAGGAGTGTGCCCACAGGCAACGTCCATAGCTCTGTATATATGGTCCCTGCATTTCCTTGTGGTGGTATTGTGAAGAGGCTACCTACGCAAAAGCAGCTCCTGTCTGGGTCACAATAAGCAGGTTGGATTTATCCTGAGCAAGGCTACTCCCTGCTATGGGAGTCAAAATTCGTAACTTTGTCAGCTGTGTGTGCTTCATCTTTTTCATCTTTCAGGCCAAGATTTTCATCCTGCCTGCAGGTGCGAAAAGATATTGCTGTGCTATTTGTACTTGTTTCAGGTTTTAAATGCTTTCTTCTTCTTTCAAGCAGTAAAAAGTGGCCTTCTGCCAAAGAAATACAATCTTAAGTTTTCTAGGTAAATGAATCTAAGAAGAGAGATTCATGATTCCCCCAGAAACTGTCACACCTTGAATCTTTTCAGCCATCTTTCCAAGACAAAGGAGAGAGAAGAGATTGTAAGTAAAGATGTGTCTATAGCCTGCTGCAGCTGAAACCTCAAACGAGTTAGAAAACAAACTCATCCTTTTTCAGAACATTTATTTGGACACCACATCACTGCCAATGCCCTGAGCTGCACTTGCTGGTGTTTCCCATGAGTCACAATGACACCAAGACACCATAAATAGGTGTTCAGCAAAGTACTTTCCAGTTGACTTTAAGAAGCTTCTCCTCTGCCTCAAAAATGTTGTTCAAGCCTGCTAGATGCATTAGGAAAAAACTAAACATCAGAATTTGTGGAATAAACTACATAAAGACATCCAACAGCAAGGAATCATGGTGCATAACAACTCTGACATGTTTATAATTACAAATTATTTTTTTTTAACAGATCCTGAGGGGCTTAGGAACATTCAACTGTTCTCCCTCTGTTTAGATGCTGCTGAAAATTCCTTCCCAATCTAACCCATGTGAAGTCCTCATTTCATGCCCTTAAGCAAGATGCTACGTCTTTAAGCAGTCTGCCCTGCCCTGAAACTGTCCCTGGTCTGAAATACCTGGGTGGACTCAAAGCAGTTTTAAAAGGCTTGAAGTGTGGTGGAAACTCTGCTCCCTTCTCCTGAGGCACTAGAAAAGAGAACAGTGTGACCGGTCTGTGCGCTGTGGTGATACGCTATTAATAATTCAAAGCAGCCAAGGCTTTTATTCTGCCTTACCATTGTTACTTTGCAGTACATATCTCTCACCTCTGTCATTTGGTGGGAACTACTAATCCAAGTGAAATATTAGGATTTAACTTATTCTCACCTTGGGGACAGAATTAGGTAACACTGCATTCTGGGGAGGGAAGGGGAAAAATTCTTCTTGTCAGCCTTTGTGAGTAGTTTGAGAAATGCATCATGAATTACAGGTTGCAAACAGGTAATTGGGTTGTTTGGAAGATACTTTCTAAGCATTTAGCATGCCTCTCTTTCTTCCCTACACACAACTTCAGAGGAAGCTTTTATTTCTATTTTTCTTCTACTGCATCCTGTGTTTTCTATTCAGCAGAGGCTTTTCTGGCTGTGGAACAAAAGCCTCCAGAAGCCTTGTCAGGCTGGGTATCTTACGTACGTAATATCATATGCTTATATAAAAATGACAGGGAGACAGCATGATAAAAATCTACTCTTGCAGTGAAATCTTCTTCCATTTAACTCAAGGCCACGTTTTTACTTATAAGGGAAAGTACGAACACCCTCATTACATCCAAGGTCACACAACTCAACTACCACAAAGATTTCCTGAGATCTCACTAAATCTTCTGTGAATGGAATCCTGTTAAGAAACAAATGCTCTTCCCCTGTGGGTCTTACAGCCCTTACTTAAAACAAATGCAATGGGCAGTTTTTGCTCTGAGCGCTGGGGTAAATAAGGAGAAACAGCACAGTGAGGGGTGGTGGGGTGGGAATGGTGGAATGCAATTGGAGGAGTAATTCAATTTCTTTCCTGATGCTTGACTATAAAGGGTTTTTTTGCTAAAATCAATGAAGCAGTTATATAAGTGATAGGAAAGTTAAATAGCTTGGTAGAGTGTCTGCCAGTGAGCTGAGCCACTGGTTTGCAACTCCTCCAGTGCCTTCCACAAAGGGAGATAGGTAACAAATTAAGTTTTTTTCCAGGCTCTGAATCAACGCATGAAATGGGAAAGGTTTACCTTCCTCATCTTCAATCAGTACTAGCAAGAGCTGTGAAACATTCCCAGGACTGAAGATTTTGCCTCCTGTTTTGGTTGTTTAGCTCAGTGGTGAAGAGATAATGCCAAATTCATGGATTTAGAAAAAAAATATATCTTGAGATATCCAGTCTGACTGTTGGGGCTTCACAGAGTGTTGAAAGCCTCATTGTTCCCCCATCAGTGGTCTCAGGCACTTGTATTTGAATAAGGCATAATTTCCACAAAGGTCTCTATAATCTTGTTTTGAACTCTTCAGGAGATAATAGATTCACTGTTTTTCATGGTAGTTTGTTCCAGTGGTTAATCATATTTGCTGTCAAAAGTATGTGCTTTATTTCCCATTTGACCTTGTTTAACTTCCCATCATCATTTTTGTTCTGCTTTTCTTCACTAGCTTAAAGATGTCTGAAGAAACTACTATTTTTGGCCCATGAAAGTTTTCATGTATTGGAATTAAATCAACTCCAGCAAAGACTTCATTTCCATAAGCCACATTGCCTGACTCAGTACTGTCACTGACCTCCAGCAGAGTTTTTATGAACCCATTTTTGTCAACCCTGACAGCCCTAGGGATCACAACACAGAGAAGCTAAGACTACTACAGAACTATGAACCAGGGCTGAAAGAGACTGACATCTAACATGGATTTACACAGAAGACAGCTGTCCAAATCTGAAGTTATGACCTTGAGCAAAGGTGATGATGGCTGTTGTCTAGATGTAGTGGTGTCTACCTCAGAGGAGGAACTCTTGTTGGATACCAGTTTCTGCTGCAAAGACAGATTAGGAGGGTTTTTTTGGGTTTTTTTTTTTGATTATTTGAATGGTAATCAATTAACCATTGGAACACGGAACAAAACCAACTTCTTCTGACTGTGTTGGTGCTAAGATACAATACCTTCTGACATCCGAAAGATATATTCCAAAATGGGTTTTAAAAACAAAAAGAGCTGTAAGAATGCTTTTTGGACTTTTAATCAAAGAATACAGATTAGGGTATGGCTAAGTGTCTGAAAGTAGAAGTTCACATTGCAGCTGTTGCCATCAAATTTTTCTCTTATTTGTTTGTCAAGTAATGTTCCACAAGAGAGAATACAAAAGCATGAGTTGCTACACCTAGCCAAGACTGGCTAATGTCAATATGTTTTGCATAGGAATACAGTTTAAACATGGAGGAAGCAACAAATGTGAACATAAAATCTGTGAAACTGCATTCTTGGAGCAACGGATGATACTGGTGCTCACTACATTCACCATGAGTTTGAAATTGAAAATAAAATCTTGGCTTTTATCTGTAAAGCTCAAAATAGCTTGGAACTTGTTGCATGGAGGATTTTTCTTCTTTCACATCATTCTCAGGCCCATGAATGCAGTTCTGCTCTAGTCCTCTAACTCTGATCGTAGTGGGAGCAGACAGATCTCCTTGCAAGCATGCTGTATATGAACTTTTCAGTTCATAGAGCTGAGGGTGGAATAACTCTGGGAGGGAAATATAGTGGAGATCCTTAAGCTGCAACGGACACATGATCAACTTCATATGAGAGGGTAAGAAGGTGGCAGGTTGCTTAAGTTGATTTTAAAGTATTGGGCATGGGTGTGGTTTTTTATTTCAGAATAAATTCTGAATGAATAAATAAAATGGAAACTATGAAATGTTTGTTCTGCAGGAAGCCGTGTATAAAAAATCCTCAAACGCATAAAAGTATTTGCTGGAGATGGTTCCATAAAAACTTGCCTGTTAACAGCCAGACAATAGTTTCTGAGAGCTAATGGGTCCTGCCAAATTAATTGCCAGGAATGGAGGAATTTAATGAGGCAGCAGGTGACTGCATATGGCAGTGTCAGCTGTGGCATAGGGGAGATATTCCCTGTGCCCTCACTACCCTGTGGGCAGGTCTGGGACAGACAAGCTGCTGAGTGGCCATTTTAACTACTTGCAGGTAACTAGGCTGATAATGAAGAATGAGCTGTAAAGGCAGCATTTGCACTCACTTGGTGGGATGGGTCCTGCTAGGGTCTTCTTCCCACCCTCATTCAGATGAGAAAAGTGTTAGGCTACAGCTCCCAGCCTACCTAAGACCCTGGTCTTACCTTTCTCAGGAATAAGGCCAAGGGGAAACAGCTGGTGTCACTGTTGACTTCTGGTCTTAACCATACAAAGTGTGTCGACCCCAGAGATGAGGATGTGACTCCTGCTTCCTGGATGGAGCTTTAGAGTGATTTGGGCACATCCAGAGGAGGTAATCACTCATATGAAGCAAAATTACTTGGTGATTTATAGAAACTTCAAAAACTGACAGCCTGTAATGAAAGTCTTTGTGAGGAAAGATGAGTAGGAAGAAGCTGTTGTATTTTTATTATTTTAAGTAACTGATGAGTTAATTTAAATGGTATTTAATATCCTGTTGCTGTGAAAATATCCCTTGGTGCATCCCATGTCACTGTTGCTGGGACTGGATTTTGCAATCAGAAGTAATTTCACACATGTTATTTGTTTTAGAACCTTAGATTTTCAGCAAACCTGCTGAGATTTCTTTTTCTCCATGTGACAACAGTAATGCCTTTTTTTTTTTTTTAAATATTGCAAAACTGAAGGTGGCACTGATGTCAAGACCCTCAAAAGCTACATGGACTATGAAACTGAGAGATGTTCAGCGTATCAATATTAACATATTTATCAGCCAGAAAAAACAACTTGGGCTGAGGGAGGTCTGGGTCGGGAGAAGTAACATGAGTGGCATTTCACAGGAGATGCTGTCTAACCAGCCCTGCACGTTGCTGTCATTTTCACACGAAAGAGCTAAATGAATCAGTCTGTGGATAGCTCTGTAACTCTGACAGCCATCACCTAAAAAAGAGCTTAATGGAAAACGGACAGAAGAAAAAGTGAGATTTTTTTTTTTTTTTTAAATATTTGGCTTATCTACTAAAGTTACATGAACCAAGGATTATTTTTTTTTCTCTCAGGACAGCTAATGAAAGCATTCCTTAAATACTAACTGAATGGCAGTAAGTTTCAAGCGCCTAGAGACACGCATATTGAATTTTTACCCCTTCCCTCCCATCTGCTGACTGCTCTGCTGTTATATCTTTTTCCCCTCTTGCAGCAAAGTGCAGAGCTGGGGAAACCACAAACGCTTAATTGTGTCGCTGCCATTGAGCAACAGAAAAAAGATTGATGGGGAGGTTAATAAGTTGACTGTGCAATTATAATGCTTACCATGTACCGCTGACGATGGTTAATGTGGCTATTTCCTGCTCCTCTGATCATTTCACTGCGTGTTCATCAAGTGAGCTCTGGAGCTGGGCTCTCTCCTCCCTCTGTTGCAGCTTGACAGGACACATGGCTATCAGGCACCTTTGCTGTGCTGTGTATTTGTATAAACTCCTTGCCTCCTGTTGCACTTAATAAAGTCAGCTGCATTTCTGCTAATGAGAAAAGGATTAGATGAGATTTTTATTTTTTTTTCTTGCTAAGCTTTTAAAAATGTGCGAATGACTGTGAAGTAATCAGGAATGAATTAAAGCTGAGGATAGTGAGCGATATTTCGCCCTGTGTGCAAGGGCCATTTTTTTAATTGCCCTTGAATTTTTTGAGTTGAATTTTTTTCTCATTACACACTTCTAAATGATATCACACCTATCACACTGTTCTCAGATGAGGTAAACTCTCGTCTGTCTTAAGTCTTAATGTGAGCTAAGAGTAGATACCTTGACAGGTATCAGTACCTAGCTGTGACTTCCTGGATATATATTACTAAAATTGGTGAATCGCATAAATTAATCAACACTAAAACATTTTCATTGTCCTGCAAACAAGTGTTCTTGCCACAGATACGGTCTTTGCTGGAATATAGGAGTGATGGTTGCAAATATGCACTTGGAGCAGTAGAGAATAATGATTTTGGTACAGAACTATTGTCCAGATAGTCAATATCCTGTCTGCTTTAATGATTAAGAATGAGTACTTCAAAGCTGGCATGAACTGCCCTTGATGTAGTTGATTGTATGTTTCTTTTCAGCCTGTTTGTTTAGAAAACATTTAAGTCAGCAGAGCTTATGGCATGGAGCTTGTTGGAGGGGCGGAGGTACAAATTTCTGAGCAAGCAGCTGGTTGCTGTTTGTTTCTGTAGTGCACATTCATAGAAATAAATAAGGTGACATCAAAGAGTATTGTCAGCTTCTGCCAAGTCGTTCCCTTCCTAATAGGGAAAATCTAGGAAAGCTCTCAGTATAGAGCTAGTTGGTTTGGCCTAAAAGTTACAATATCACATCAATTTACCTTTATTAACCCAAGCATGCATGTTTCAGAGGATATTAACCAGGTGGTTTGGCCTTATAGGTCCTTCTTGTATGAGCAATTCTACCCTCTGTGAACAAGAAACCCAGAAGATAGAGTTGTGAGGGAATACTCTAATGGTACCATGAAGTCATGGAGTAAAACTAGAAGACTGAGAGCATAAATAATAGCTGCTGCTCCACTGAAAACAGATGCTACAATGAGGAATAACATTGGTTTATTTAAGGTCATCACACATGGAAAAGGCACAAGCAGTGTAATTGCTGGGGTGACAAATAGCTATCTAGTGTAGACAAATAGTCCCAAGCAGGGATTTACCTGCGGCAGTCACAGGTGAAATTCCTCACTAAAGGATTATTGATGGCAATGAGCTGATTTAGCAAACTCTTTATCTGGTTAACACAGACTCAGGCTTCATTAGCAGCCAATTTTGCTTGGGAACACAGTTATGCTAATGGGGATTTTGAGAGGGATAACACAGAAAGCCATCCCTGCCTGTGATAAGAAGCAGGAGATTTGGGCCTGTGCTAAGAAGCAGTGAAGTTGCCCTCCCAGCTCCAGTCTCCAATCCTGTTATCTAGTTAACACCTTCCATTCACTGCTAATTGTCATTACAGAAGTTGGCAGCAGTGGTGACAATTAGAAAACCAGTTCAGCTGGGATATTTTACTAATATCCCAGAATTAAATATTTAGAGAACCAGGACAAGTGAACCCATCCAGCACAGAAATAAGCTTGGAAGGAGAGGACAGCTGTTAACGAGCCATTTAAACCAGCTAAATCTTCCTTCTTTAGTGCCTCAAATACCACTGTAATTGTGAAATTAATTTAACTGCTTCGGATGCTAGCCCTTCCTTGTCTTCATCTCCCACAGTATCAGCACTGCCCTGGGTGAGCTGAGGGGCTCAGCTTTCCCTGTGTGGCATTAAAAATGATATTTGTGGGGGTTCAAAGGAGCAATGAATTCAGAATGAGAGCGCAGTTACCGGCAGCATCACCACTGGGTGTAACATTTCAGACTGCTCTTTGCTCTCTGTGCTCAGACCCATCATTCAGTGATACAATTTTCTGTGGAACTTATTTGGTGATTTTATTATTTTCTGTTTCTGAAGATGGGCCTAGGCTGATTAAATTTTGCCCCACAAGCCCATTCATTAGGTTGTTTTACAATGAAAAGTATTGATTTTATCTTACTACAATTAAACACTTTTATGTTTGGGTGCCTCCTTTGTTAGTAAACATTAGTGTCTTATAAAATGTAGGAATCAAGATTTCCTAACCATATCGGCCATCTTTTAAAAATGTGCCTGATCCAGTGGTGATGCTCCCAAGAAACCCCAGTTTTCATTAAGGACCAGATAGCACCCTGTAACAAAGCAAGACCTGGATTTACAAAGAATCTGAATGTTACTGTATTGGTTGTGTGGGGTCTCACCTGGGGATTTCTGTGTAATTACAGGTTCTGCTGCTTCCATCTGTGATTTACTTTAAAGATAACATTTACTGGAACAAAGCCAGCTCCTTTGAGCATACAGACTTGATGAGAGGTTCATTTGTGCACTTTATAGCTTAGTGTGAGTCATGGCACTGATACATATAGGAAACCTGTGCTATATATTTACTGTTTCCAAGGCAAAGTTGATTCTCCATCCCCCCAAAAGTTATCCTGTTTTTGATGCAGGGCTTGTAACACCTAGGTGTGCCATTGTAGCATCCCAGCAGGACCGTGTCTGTGCTGGCACACAAATAATTTGGGGTATCCTCAGTCTCGACTGTTCCTCTTCTTGAGGCAAATGAGCAGGAGTTTAGCGGTGAGCTTCATCTCCGACTGTACTTCAGCACATACTCATTTTACAGCCTCACACAACCCTTGTTTTGGTAAGAACTCAGACTGGTGATGGGGCTAGGAGCTAAGCTCTGGAAAGTGACTCCAGAGAATTTGATTAGTTCCTTGACTGGACAATAGACTCAGTAAAAGGCTCCAGACATGTCATTCAAGGTGTAATTCTGTCATCTGTTCATAGGTGTCTTGTGCAGGTGAAGATACCATAGTGCATTTGAGCCCTCCACAGTACTGACAGATATGACAGAGTGCCTGCAGGAGGATCTTGACCTCTTGGCTTGGGTACAAGGATTTAGGTGGATATCAACATGTGATTTGTTGAGTATGTGTCTACACTGCAGTTACCTGGTGTAAGGAGGACACCTGAGGCTATTTTAAAAGCCCATAGTCAGTGGACTCAATGGAATCAGTGGGTTTAGGGGAAGATCCATCCCTTCTATCTCCTAGATCCTCACATCTGGGCAGATAGCAAACCTTAAAATCCTTTGGCTGTATTGGCTAGCTTTTCCCTGGCTCTCAGGGAGAGCAGGCAACTAGCTTAGATGCACATAACTCTACTTGAAGGCAAGTAAAGGTAAGAAGAACATACTCAATCTCCTTATGCCTTTGCTTTCACCCAGAACGTGTGGGCAGTATTCCCTCCTCTCCCTATAATTAACTCCCTACACAATTTATGTTCTAGATCCCTCCGGTCAGGGGTTTATTCTTGCTTCTTTCTGCAAGTAGCTGGCACAGCAGAGTGGTGGCCTACAGCTACTGTGTCTGCACATTCAGAGGTTACTCACAACATGGGGAAGAACTGCTGGCACCATTTGTTAAAATGTAGGAATTTGAATCTCACCGAAATACCACACCAGAAAATAATCACACTGCTTCTAAAAAAAATTAAACCCTTTTTATTTGTATATTTATTTTTATATATAAAAGAAATACAAAAAAAAGAACACAAACAAAATGCTGATTATGGCAATTCAGTTTTGTCAGCCCCCTCTGCCTGGGCTGCTGCCTCTGGTCCACCGGGAGTGAGCAAAGTCCTCCGGTTGTAATGTCCTTTTATGATTCCAGAGTTATTGTTCTCATTAAGGATTTGCTTCTGTTTTTGCCTGTTAAGAGACTGTACAAGTCCTAATACAACAGCTGCTAGTGAATACTGTCCAGTCAGTTTTCTTGGTTGTAAGATTAAAGGATTTGGTTGAACTCTTCCTAGAAGAAAATATGTTTTGATTTTTCCTTCCTGTTCACTGATACCTTTGACATAAATCTCTCCTCGGTAGTCGAAGGCAAATCCCCGGTCCTTCAGGATCAGATACGTTTCTTCAGGCACTTGTATTCTGTCACTAACACCTGTGCTGTCCATTCGACTTGCTAAATTAACCGTTTTGCCCCAGATATCATATTGGGGTTTCTTAGCACCGATAACTCCCGCAACAACAGAGCCATGGCTAATCCCTATTAAAAAAAAAAAAAAAAATAATTGAGAAGAGATAGTCAGACAGGAATGGTTGAAAACTGCATTTGCACTTAAGAGTCAGATGAAGCCTGGTTCAGATACATGTATCTTTAAGCTTAAGGAAGAGGTGTGTATACAAAGAAGGTAAGAAAAAAAAAAAAGCCAGAAAAGCTAGAAAACATGAAAAGCAATATCCACAGAGTTATTTTACAGGACGCCCATCACAGTGGAACCACAGTTCTTATGTATCATCTGTATTCTGCACACTATTGCCAAAGTTCCTGCAAACTGATACTTACGTAGGAGGAAAGATGTCTCTGGAAGGATCTTTTGGGGTTTACACTTATTGAAGGCAACCTTCTTAGTGCTATACAGTCAAGAAATTAGATTCTTATGTTCCATGAAATGAAAATATTAAAGTATTCTACCAAGTTGTTGAAAGACTGTATCTTTTAAGATTGTTGCATAAACTCAAGACAAGTAATAATATAGAGGAGACTATTTTTTTCTACAGCAGTGATTTAAGAATATATTTAGTGGTAGTGAAAGAAACATCTTTGGGAAAGGCTCTTAGTTTTTTAGATTTTTTTTTAAGAATATTTTTTTTAAATTGGTAATAGAAATTATTTCCAAATATTCTTGCATTCATGCTCTATGAAATCTTTGCAAGTGATCCACACTTCCTAAGGGTGGATGCATGTTCCTTGGGAAATCTTGGGAACTGAGAGTTTTCTGTTCAAAACTGTTAGAAAGTGCAGATCACAGACAGTGATGTTGCAACTCTCCATGCTGCAACTAATGAATATACTTCATCTCTTATATGGCAGGGTTATCTATAAATGACATGTTTCTTCCGGGTTTTGGGTTTCGGTCAGTGATCCAGTCAACGTGAGAAGCCATCAGATTTAGTCCTGCTATGTGCCACACATTCAGGCCATCTTTTCATGTCCCATCCTACAAACTATCCAGGATAGTAGATTCCCCATCACAGCAATTCAGAGCTGCTGACACTGGGACAGGTCAGATCTGAACTGAAATTAAATTTTTGTGCAAAACCAAGGTACTACACATGGGATTTAGGCTAAGCTACTATTACCCCTTTATTGAAGAAGAATCTAAGACAAGGAAGTAAATCTGAGACTATGCAAACCAGTGTCAAGCTTGGAGGTAGGTCTGGGCTTCCCAGTTCACTTTTTGTGTTATACCTATGGGGTCTAGGACAGACTTTTTAAAGAAAATAGCTTAATTATGGTACCCATTCACAATTCATTAAGCCTTAGAACTCTTGCAGTCCTCAAATGAGGTCCCATATTCTGCAAATGGAGTATTTCTTATTTCTAACTTTGCCTGGGATAAGGCACATTTGAAAACAGAGGGTATGGTATTTGGAGCCTCTTAAATTGTACATGTCCTTGTGATGTTCCTGGGGTGCATTTACAGTGTTGGATCCTTGCGGACAAAATCCCATTTGACTTCTCATGTTTGACCTATGCTTACCAATACGGAGTTCAAAGTTGTTAAATGAATGCTTGTTGATCTCCTGTATGCTTTCATTCAGAGCTATGGAGAAGTCGGCCAGAGCACACAAATGCCCCCATTTGTCTTCACATTGCTGAGGAGTAAGTTATAAACCAATATGTTAGAAAAGTTTTGCATTTGCTCAATTCTCACCCATCCCTACCAAGTATATGAATTTGTAAGAACAGTCTCAACATGCTAGATCCAAGAGAGGTAGGTTGTTATTAACGGTAATGCTTCCTGTTCATATTCCATCACTAGTATACCTGGATACAAACAAGATTAATGTGAAGTACCAAAGAAAGTAATTTCTCAGCAATAATCTAAGTGGCAATCATGGGAATTAATAAAACATGTGAATTCTATTTAAGGCTAAGAAAGACAGTATAAAAGAGGATTGAGATAGCTCGGGTGTAGGGGACAAAAACCAGTGAGAACCGGGGATGACCCTGTAAGCAAGAAGTAGAGCAAAAGAAGTGAAAGATGTAATTCTCCTTTGCTGAAACTGTCTCCCAGGAAAAGCACCAAGTCCAGTGCTCCCAGGGATGGAATAGTGACAGGAACAAAAGGGCAAGCCAGGCAACCTGGGACCCATTAAGTGGGAGAGAAAAGGCTACAGAATACTGTAGATCATTAATTGCCTCTGATTAGAGCAGTTGAGTCACTCCCTGGTCCTTTGCCTCTGTTTCCATTCCTACAGAGCAGTCGATATACAGATGGGGAGCAGGAGTGGGTTTTAGTCTTACCAGACACAAACAGAGCAGATGATGGGGCAGGGACTCTCAAAGGAGGACAGGGAACTCCTTAATTGTATCTCTGAATAGGCAGTGAAGTAACGGACAGCCCTGGTTTTGTCCCAATAGTGGTACGATGTCATCTCATCTATTCTGAAGCCAGGTAATTCTTTCATCAAATTTTCAGTCCATAGGAATGAAGCATTGCAAACCCCACCCTGAGTCATACAGTCCAGCCATTTGCAATTTCCGTCATCCTCAGTGTTTAATACTGAACATAAGCATCTCCCTGGCATCACCCTGTTCTGTTCACACTGTGCTCAGTCCTTGTCCTTAGCCTCATTCAGTTCATGGCATGCCAACATCCGTCAGCAGCCCTCACCTCCTATATGCTGACAAGGTGACAGACATATATGGAGGAAGACAAGTAGATTTAAAATATACATAACAGTTCCATTAGGCTATTACAGTTCTAGAAAAAAAAGATGAATTAATCAGTCTTGGAAATGCAGCAAAGATTTTTTCTTCCTTTGAATTTTTACCCACATCAGTAGTCAAAAGAAGTGGTTAGGAGTTGTGTAGCTATAACCAGCTACCTCCCTGATGTTAAGGCCACCTTTGCTCATCTCTGCACAGAAGTCTTTTGAGTTGGAACAACAAAAATATCTCATGTGTGTCTAGTTTTGTGGATTTCTAGCTGTCAGCATCACTTGTTACTCTGTAGGTGGGAGATGCTCAGCTAGTTACACTCCACATGTTATATAATATATTCTAAACAAACAATTGAAATTTTCTAGTTTATAAAGCTTAGGCTAATCTGGCTGCTTCTTTTCTGGTAATTGCAATCAATGTGGGTAGATTTGATTCCCACTCTGTGGTTGATCTGGGGCAGCACACCATTTTTTGTACTGCTCTTCCTTGGGGAGAGGTACCAGTTGCTAAGCAAGACAGATTTCAGCAACAGCCAACCTTTTGCTGGATGGTATTTTAGAGCCTTGTCTTATTCCTTTGGAGACCCTGTTTCCAGGCATATTCTTGGGTGTAATTACGAATTAATTTCTTTCATTTGACTTATCTGAGGTTTATGGCTGTGACTATGCATGTGTTTTCTGTGACTGATTTTTCTCTCAGCTTGGTTTGCATTCTGCAAGTCAGGGCAACATGCAGACTTCTGGCTGTATGGTGTTCTTCAGAGTGGGATCAGCAGAAATGTTACCTGTTTAGGAGACTGGTTGACAGAGTCCCTTGAGAGGCAGTCCTGAAGGGCAAAGAAGTCCAGGAAGGCTGGACATTCTTTAAGAATGGAGTTTTAAAGGCACAGGAGCAGGCTGTCCCTACGTGCCAAAAGATAACATCATAGAATTGTCTAGGTTGGAAGGGACCTTTAAGATCATCTAGTCCAACCATCAACCTAACTCTGATTAAAAAAAAGTCACTAAGCCCTGTCACTAAGCTGAGGGGAGACCTTACTGCCCTCTACAACCACCTGAAAGGAGGTTGTAGAGAGGCGGGGGTCATTCTCTTCTCCCAAGTCACAGGTGATAGGACAAGAGGAAATGGCCTCAAGTTGTGCCAGGGGAGGTTCAGATTGGATATTAGGAAATTTTTTTACACTGAAAGGGTTATTAAGCCTTGGAATGGGCTGTCCAGGGAAGTAGTTGAGTCACCATCCCTGAAGGTATTTAAAAGATGTGTAGATGTGGCACTTGGGGACATGGTTTAGTGATGGACTTGATAGTGTTCAGTTTAGGATTGGACTTGATGATCTTAAGGGTCCTTTTCAATGTAAATGATTCTGTGATTCTATGCTTCAGTTGAACTGATGGGTCTGCTTTCTTTTTGAAGTATAGTTTATCATGTTGTCTGTAGACATACAGCTGCATCATCACAAAAATGTATAAATGTAACCTTACACTTGCATAAGTATGCTGTCAGTTAATAGATCCACTCCATAGATTTTTGAAGGCTGTCAGCCAAATTCCAGTCTGAGTTACGGTGGTAACTTTAGAGTATGTCCGAAGATATAGATAGACCTGCTCTAGATTCACATCAGTGTGATTGAAAGAAGATATTTTTTTCTCTCCTATAAACCTAAATTTGAGGAAAGGATCCATATGGTTCTTGTTCCAAGCACAAGATGGCATTTCAATTCATCAAGAAGTGCAACTGTTCTCTGCCAGAAGCCCCAAATGTCTACTTTCTACTTTCTTTTAGCAAACACAACTCTATGAACATCAGAAAGATAACACTAATACGAATGATTGGACACACCAAAAACTTTGCTTTTTAAATAAAACTATTCTCTTACCTGTTTTTCAGGTGATAATCCTGACACGGCCATGTATGTGCTGCCAATTGTCTTAATTTTTTCAATATCTTGAAATCTCTCTTCACCTAGTAACTAATACATATATAAAAAACCTCACTGTTACTTCTGTAATTATTAATGCAAAATGCTTCTACAGTTATTGAAATGAAACATTACACTCATGGTATCTTCCAGTTAATCATGGCACACCATTCATTCTGGGTTCTAGGGCACACTGAGCTGGAATTTTGCAACATCAAGTACTCACAGAATGCATCCAAGCTAAATTCTGCTGTGCTCTGTAAAGCTGTTTGGTAAATCTCATAATGGATAATATAAGACATGCATATTCCAGCCTACCTTAAATGCAGATGAGTTCTGTGTTTCTTGAGGTATAATCACTGAAATTTAGTGAAGGCAAACACTCTGTGTATATGTGTGTGAATATAAGAAGACTTGATCACTGTTAAATGTTCTTAAATCTCTTTTGGAGGAACTTAGTTTTGCAAATTAAGTGCTGCTACAATAACAGTTCAGGTGATGAGACCAGGGTTAAAGGGAATTGAATCCACTTAAAATAACTGTTTTAACTATCTTACACAATCAATGGATGGAGGTAGATGCCCTCAAAGAACTTCTATGAGAAATCAAGTCCTCCTGTATCCCATGCTCCCCTCTACTTACTGTTAGACCTAACACTGGTATGCACATTGGGTCATTCAGTGTGCGTTTATCTATTTTCTCCTTCTACAAAAAACACAGGGAATCAACGGCTAGTGGTAAACACCTGTATCTATTTGGGATAGCTATAGTAGCCATAAAGAACTTGTCAGATTGAGAATCTGCAAGAGGAAGAATAAATACAGCCTAGTGACTAAAGCACTGAATGGAGTGACAGTGGCAGTTTGGTCCCTATTCCAAGTCCATATTCACAGTTTAACTTAGGACTTTCCATGAAATAGAAACCAGAGCCTTACATTCCTTGAGAGACCTAAGCAGAGTTCAGGTTATGAACTCTATCAATGGCAGTAGAGCTTTATGTGGAATACGGGCTTGTATCACCTCATCACAGGCTTTATAAATGTGTATTGCTGATGTTAATAGCAAAATGCCCTGGGAAATTTCATGATAAGCAATACAGTATCTAATAAATTTAGGTACCGATATGTTTAGGCAGCCCTTGAAGAAAAAAAAAAAAGTTCACAGAGAAAAGGGTTTTCAAACTTTTAGTCCTAAAAGCTCAACTTAGTTTGGATTTAAATGAAACAAAACTTTTGCTGTGGTCAGGCAGAAAAATTAATGAAGCATTTCCCCCTTTTCTTATAGACTGTTGTGCATTCTTTTTCCATCTTGTGGGTTTGAGTTTCCTGTCAATTAAAAACTAAAGGGATTATTTCATTCAAAGGGAGAAACATACCAAAGGCACAACATGAAATATCCCCTGCCATTGAACTAACCACAGAGTACGTCAGCCGGAGCGCCGGGGTCTTGGAAGCTTTGCTGTTCGCGTACAGATATCGCACCATCTGTCTCTAATGGGAGGCTGCACAGCATTGCACACAGGGAATACAAAGCCATATGGATAATGGCTCCCTTCCAAGTCAGGAAAGTCCAAAAACTTGACCTGCTTCTCATTTTTCTTCAGACTACCAGAGAAGCCCATTATCTACGTTTCCCTCCTACAAGGGCAGCTCTTCCAACTGCTCTCTTAAAGAAAAAGATCATTGCTTGTAGTTCTGCTTCTGTGAGCAGTCTGAGAGCACCAGGTGTGTGGGCAAGGGGAGAAAATGGGCTTGGTTAAAAACAGCGTATATTTTCATTTCCAGATGGTTGCTGGAAGCAACAGAAAACAGCACAGTACTTTTAAATACATGATAAATATCTAAAATTACTCTTTTTTTTTTTAAAAGAGCCTATTGCTTGTGAAGCAATTTAGAAGAAATAATCTCAACCTATCTTTTTTCTTCTCATTCATTATTGTTTTCAAATCTCTATTTTTTTCCTGCTTTATCATGTCTGTTAGATAGCTTCTTTTCCTCTTCAAATAATGGTTTATTTACCACTTACTTTCTTCACAGAATGATGGATTTTGATATTTGGGAAAGATACTCCAACTCAGTCCTAAATCATCTGCTATTTGTTACAACATTTTAAATAGGTTTGCTAATTTACCAAGATAGTCTGGGGAACGATTTCAAACAGTAGAATGTAGTTGGTATCTGAAAAGCCACTGACAGCTTGATGCTGCATTTCATGTACAGCCAAGGTTTATGGAGGTCAGACCCTGAGATATACACATGCAATGAAACATGTACAAAGTAGTACAAAAGAGAATGTTCTGGCACATGGCACACAATTGCAAAGTAATCAGCAGAGTCTGAAAGCAGGATCTTATGTTCTGTTGAAACCTCTGTTTGTGGCAACATAATATATTAAAATCTGTTGTCATAAACACCGTGTAAATCACTGCTGGATAAAGGAAAAGGGGGAAAATAGAGCCCATGAACTAGAAAGCTCTTATTAAAGTACAAATCCCAACTGTAGCATCACTAAGATACATAAATGATAGATTAAAAAGGCTAGAAAGAATACTAAATTAAAAAAAAAAATCCTTCAAGACTCATAATCTTCAGGAGAAATGTTCCAATATTATTATTTTGGTGCAACATCTCTAAGAATGGGAGTTTAGCCCTGTATTTGTCTTAAGGCTACAGTCACATAACCAATGGGTAATGGTAAAAGTAGATTTGCAGTGTTCATGTTTGGTTCTTGATGTATGAACTGTTCCTGTCAACACCTCCGTGCTTGGGTATAAAATAAGAAAATCATATATAACTGTATTCTATAGTGATGCTATACGTCAAATTAAAAAAAAATAAAAATCTTCTTTTGTCAGTCCAGAAACCAACACTTCCCATTCTGCCTCAGTCAAGAGGAAGCCTGGATAATTTGGAAATGAACAGATTTGTGAGCCATCAGGGAAAAAAACCCTGGGTAAAGGCTGTGTTTCGAGAAGAGTCAATTACCTACCCACCAAGACTGACTCTTGGACCAGGTTCCCTGGCTCCCTAAGAAAGACCCAGTCACAACACCACTCCTCTGTGGTCTCCTACCCCATGCAGAAGTTGGTGGCAAGTTCTGTTCCACAGTTCGCTATTTTTTGTTTGATTGCCCTTCACTTTCTAACATTCTAACTCTCTCCATTACCTGGAAAACAAAATAGCAGATCTGGATTGTAAGTTTTATGTTTTGAAGTAACAAGGAAACTCTTCTAAAAAGAAGACAGAAATAATCCAGATCTCCTTCTCATGCATCTATCACATTTTTCAAACTAGGTCAATTTGTATTTTTACCACCATTTTCACTCAGAAAGACCTTTCCAGACCTGTGGGCACATCTTCTCTTATTACCTACGTAAGGAAAAGAGGGTACTCACTGTGTGGAATCTGATTTGAGACTAGAAACTCAATTCAGTCATCTGAACATAGATGTCTAGTGTCATCTAGAGCATGCTTCTCTGAAAACTCTCCAGTGACTTGCTCCAGAACAGTATGAGTTTTCTGAGGGTGCATTATGGGACCTGAAAATACCATGTGGGTGTCTCAAATCACCTAGGATATCTCAAATGGCATCAGGTACCAATGTCTTACACTCCTGTGCTAAGACTTGTGCATTTGGGTATCTCTACAGGGGTGTTTATGTGATGGTGAGGAGCAAAGTTTTCCTATGCCTAATGGAGCTGCTTGGCTCTCAAGCTGCACATCTGCATGTGGCTTCCAGGGCTGTGTTGAGACAGCAGGCAATCTTGGCAAGAAACATCATGAAAAACAAGGAATAGTGACCTCATGTAGTGTCAATCAATAGTTACATGGCAACATTACTGGCCCTGAAAAATCGTATCTGGAATGACTTCTGGTTCCTTTTCCATGGGTAGGATTACTCACTTAATTTGTTCTGTCTGGCTTATCACCTTTCAGATTGCTTAGACAGAATAAACTAATGGCATGACCATGATGGAAGTAGGTTAGCAGTCAGCAGGGGATCACATAATTTCATTTACTACCCATACCAAGAACGTATCTATTATTCAACTAAACATGTCTGGGACACAATACAGTCCCTAATTAGGTCCTTTATTAATTACAGAGCAGGCGTTAGGGGCCTGGATGCAATATTGTGTTAGGGTTTTTGATGAAAACCTTGTCTTCAGTAATCGCCACAGCAACAATGGAATTTTGTTGTGAAGATTATATGAGCATGCATGACGAAATATCTTAAATTAATTCATAGCAATAGGCTGTGCATTAAGTTTGATCTGTAATAATTTTAATCATATCTGGAATGAAAAACAAAACTATTAATCAAGAAGCATGCTGACAGCTGTGCAAGATCTCAGAGATAAGAAGCAGGTATTTATACCTATAGGGAAAGTGGTGCAGGAGCTCAGCATGTTACAGTGCTCTTCGCATAGGAGAGTAGTTTTGTTTTCTACTAAAATGCACAGGGATACATCCCCTGTGAATTTTTCTGTTTCCTACTAGAAATTTTAGTATCTCTCTAATCATATGGATAAACTCTCAATTTCTTTGTCTTTCAGAGTTTGGTAATCTTAACCCTGGTACAGTTTTTGTGAGCTACCACTCTGTGAACATTCCCCATGCAGATGCCCAGGATGAGGAAGGATGAAGGTGCAGTTAGGCTCCTGATCTATGTCCATATTTAGCTTCTAGCATGTGGCATGGGGACAGGTATCTTTGTTTTCAAAAAGATGTGGGAAAGTCAATTATCCTTTTGTGCCTTTGTTTTCCACTTAAAAAATGAAGATAACATAGCTTCCACCAAAGCAGCAAATTGAAAATAAATTCTTCAAAATTTTTGAGAGGCATCAGGTATTTGCTGCTCAGGGTGGAATAAAAAAATAAAATAAAAGATTTTTTTTCTTAATCTCTTTTTCTCAGTCGTATGCCTTCTACTTTCATCTTTTCCTCCAGTACCTTCCTCTAAAGCCCTTGGATATACTTGCTCTTCAAAGCAAAAAAAAAAAAAAAAACCAAACAAAACAAAAACTCTAGGCTAGGTCCTCAAAGAGAGATAGGTGTTTAAAGTAGGACTGAGGTAGAACTAAATAAATTTAAAAAAAAAGACTGATTCTGAAATCTTCATTCATCTGTATTCTAAACCCTGGAGAAGTCTGAACTCTGCCAATGTTTTACTTTCCTGGAAAAAAAGGTTTCTGCAGGCTTAATCTGTGCTCAGAATTCTGGTCCAGATGCAAAGACTTAGTATGCCTTCCTGTCTTCTCTCAAAAACTCAATCTTTTGCACTCTGATAATGCTGTTTGAGTTTACAGCCAAAGTGGTAAAAGATGTTATCTTTTTTCAAACCACAACCTAAGTGGAGTTATTTTCCTTCTCTGTTTTAGACAATTGTTCCATGGTTACATAGCTCATGTGGGATGGGAAATCCAGATCCAGCTCCTTTGGAGGGAACAATTTCTGTTTTCTTGAGCTGTATCTTAATTTTAAGCTGACAAGACACTCATCACTTCTCCAGTTGATACTCTACCACAATAAAGAAATGAATTAAAAAATTCCTTGGTATAGAGAGATTAAACAGAACATGGATTTCTTGGGCAGGACATAATTCCACCTGTCTAAGCACCTTTACTGATTTGTAGGCAGAGTTTGCAATACCAACAATGCAACTACCTCCTGACTTCCTCTTCACTTTTCAATTTTTCCTTGCTTCCACCTGGCAGCAGCTACAATGGGGATTTGTTTACCTTATTGCCTCCTCAGCTTTCTTTCTGAAATTAACTGGACAAGATACCTAAACATATTATTTTTCCTTTCTGTGTTCTTCCCATTTTATTTTTTAATTAAATTTCCCTTCACCTCCTCAGTAAAGCAAGAAGCTTTATTTTATTTACTTCTGTATAACCTACCTGACCAGCTGTCTCCTCAGTTAATATGTCACCACCTTTCATTCTCTACCCAACATTTGATTCTGAGCTGAGTGCTTCACATTTAACTCGACACTGGTTTACCTTAAAAATTCACTGAGTCCATTCAACCAATGTCTTCAAAACGATACCTTCATCTGTTTGCATTTAGACCACTAATTTCCAGAACTGCTCCAAGTATCTTCATCCTTCTTTTTTCTACAGAATTAAGGTATGTTCTACTTCTAGATACGCTGGAGCGGATTGTGCTTTTATTTATGCATGCTTATATTCAAATGACTGTTGATTTCAGTTTCTATCTCACTAGGTCATTCAGACCAAAGTTTGGCAAGACTAAGTGTAAAAAACCAAAATAGACAATTGTAATTGTAATAAAAAAATAAGACAATTATTGGAGGTAAAATAGTTACTAAATCTGATCATTTAAGATGACATATTTGGTATTTGTGAACTCATCATTTAAAGCACTGTCAGATTTTCTCTAGTAGCCATTATTACCTCATCAAAGTCTGCAATGATTTCATTCAACAAGCGCAGACATTCTACTCCTTGGTTATTCATCTCAGTCTGGGAGTAGAAGTCAGCAAATCCGGGAATAGAAGCAAACATCACACCAACAGCATCATAGGACTGAGAGTATAGTTCCTAAAAGAACAGTGAAGAAAAATGAATTGAAGCGGTAATACAAAGAAGGGAACATAAATGGCTGCAATTAAGATAGGTTTCTTACTTTTTTCCATGCATAGTACCTCAATATCTGAGGTTAGCATTACAGGATCACAGAATATTCATGGTTAGAAGGGACCTTTGAGATTATCGAGTCCAACCACAAAAAAAAACCCAAACAACCAAACCAAAACAAAAAACCAACAAAAAAACCCCAAAACAACAAAACAAACACACCCACCACATCCACCTATAGACAGATTAGTATATTAAGTGTTAGCCAAGCTCAACAGGAGGAGGCTGACAGCTCTCACATTTTTATCATGGAATATATGCAGGGTTTGCCCTTTCTTTGAAAGCCTGCTCTTTCTGCTTCTGAGGTCAGGGGGCTACACCAGCAGAAATGAAATCAAATTTTTCATTTTGATTTGTATGGGGAACCACTTAAAGAAATGAAGAATTCATTTACAAGTATGAATACCAGATAATACAACACTGTTAGTCAAATGAAAGGAACTTAATGTTTATGTCGGCCTCATGAATGTTTGCAGTTGACAATATATTTCTAAATTTGTTGATTAACAGGGATCAGATGGGCCCATTTAAAACGTCTAATATGACCACTTTGTAAAGAGTCCTCTCAGTTACCACATTTCCTGGTGGATAATTTATATTCACACTACTGCAGCTCGTTACAAGTTTATTTATTAACAGGTTTTCAGAGAGCCCTTACTCTTTGGTAAACTGTGGTTCTCCTAAGGTGACTATGGAGCCAATTGGTTGCCTGGCTCTGGGAGAGGTTCCTGCTGTTAGGCTTTGAAAGGAGGGAGAAATAGAAGAGAGGGCGATAATGGAGTTACTGGGGGCAGAAAGCAGCTTATAAGGAATCGGACACAGGAGGCTATTAGGATAAAGTGTGCCCTGGGATAAGCTTCCACTTACATTATCCATATAATTCACTCTGGTACTGAAAGACAGACTTATTTATGGATGGGTTCTGGTCATTATATATGTGAAAATGTGGCCAGTTCTTCTCTGAACATAAACAAATTTTTAGGAACAAAACTAATTTCAACCTTAAAAATGCCAAGGACAGAGCCCACCACAACTCCTGATATGCTTTTCTAGTGGGTAATATACCACAACCATATGCATTCTCTTTTGTTTAATTTTTTTCTAATTTCAGCTTCTGCAGTTTTACCCAACGGCAGATACTTTCATTTCTGTTCTGGGACTTCTCTTATGACATTCTGACCTGGAATAGTTGCTTCTCAATGTTCTTAGTGTGCTTAGGATGTTAGTGTGCTTAGTTAGCAATGTTAGTGTGCTTTAGGAAATTTCAGTGCTTTGGTCTCATGATAAAAGGATGTACTGATGGACACTATACACCTGATGTGAACACCTCAGGCTCCTCTTCTTCCTTTATTCTGCTTCTCCCTAGAAAAGTAACCTGAACCCCTGCCCTGCACTTTGCTATGCTGCTAATGCTGCTACTTATCTAGACTCTTTAACAATGCATCCTACAGTAAAAGTGGGGAATTTTTGCTAGTTTCCAAGGACACTGCAAAGCTTTGATTGAGAAAAAACATGACTGATTCCCTTCCTGCTCTTACACTTGCTTTCACTGAAGAACATCTGCGGGGTCATGGAAACCATACTCTAAGGACACTCATTCCCTTTCATAGATACAGAAAAAAGTAATTCACCCATTAGTCTGTGGATGTTTATGGAAGACTAGAATATATGTGCTAGGAGAAGCATATATACATTCAGGCATACTTCTTTCCTCGGATAGAGAAGACAGAAAACAACTGGCTGAGCCTTCAGCTGCTCAGTTTTTCTATTTTTGGTAAGAAACATCAAGACAGAAATAATACATCCACAAGAAAACGCTTACAGTACACATTTGGGAATTCATTTTTTGAGAGCAGGGAAATTAACTTAATGGTCAGACATGAACTGCAGGATTGATTGTACTGAAGTCTGGTAGATGTTACAGCCAGCAGGCTCACGCATAAATCATCCCTAAGTATAGTCACTCTGGAAATTGCCTTACAAAAAGCAGGGGTGGTGGAATTGAATTCAGTGGCAAATTATTGAAGCATCAGCAGTGATCCATGGGGCATCTGTTTGCTTTTGAAGATTATTATGCATGTAAGTGTATGTGAATGAATGTGTAAGAGAGGACACGTATTCCCTGAAAATCCATAATGCAGATAGGACAGAACACACTCATGAGTGATATCGGGGTCTGCTCCATTTGCAATGAAGCATTTTAACCTGGTTGCTTTCACACATACATTTTCTCATGTGCAGAGCAGTGTTTTTATGGCACTTTAATACCCACTGAGTGTAAAATTCCTCAAGAGGCTGATTTCTAAAGTGCCTTTCCTTGTAGTTTCATACTATGTCATCCTTCCCTACGTGATATTTGAAATCGCATCTTCAGAACACAATGATTCCTCTTTGTGCAGTTTAATTCATCTGGCTACATCTGTTTCCAAAATGTACAATCAAAGAGGGTAGCCTTGATTTCTTTTTGCTGTACAACAAATAGATATGTTAGCGCTAGCAACCTGAATCTTGCAACATTTGTAAACTCTTCATTATAAAAAATAATTCCAATAATACATGAGAAAATTCCAGCTTCATCAGACCTTATTCACAGATAACATTATAATATGCAATTGCCTTATTTCAGCTAAGAAGTAAGTGACTTACTGCTCAGTAAGCAGAAATGAATTCTGGACTTATCCCTTCAGCAACCTCCCTTCAAATTCTGTTTTAGGAATATCCAGAGACTCCATTTTCAAGGTTTTCTTCCTGTACTACAAACACTCTTTAGGAATATAGCCACAAACTCTGTTTCTGAAATGGCTGTTTTGTTAACTGCTCCAAGAAGGCAATTCAGGGCCAGTATGAAAGAGCAGAAATGTTCTCTTGGGTCTGAAGAGGCAAGAGGCTCAGGTTTGTTGTAGCCTGTTGCACAGATTCCTTCCATAATAACTGGCAGGGCTCTAACAATACTTCTGTTTTAAGGTTGCACAGGCATTCTGTTAAATTCATGCACCTTTTTTTAAGAATATTAGATTTTCATGAACTCAGAGGTTGGAAGGAACCTCTAAAAGTTCTAATACAGCTCCACTTGAAGCAGGGCCAATTAGGTCAAGTTTCTTGTGGCCTTGTTCAGTTGAAGGTTGAATATCTCCAAGGCTGGAGAGTTCACAACCTCTCTGAGCCCAGACGCAATGCCTACTTTCCTGGGATTTTTTTTTTCCCCTTGTAACTAAACTGAGATTTTTCTTCCTGCAACTTGTGTCATTACCATTTATCCTTCCACTTGCGTGTTGGAGAAGAGTTTGGATCTGTCTTCTCTATAAACACCTGTTAGGTATTTTAAGACAATGATAAGATCTTCTTTCAGATTTTTCCTCTTCATGTTGAATGAACCCAGCTCTCGGCCTCTCCTCCTATGTCATGTGCACCAATCCCCTGATCATCTTGATGGCCCTCTGCTAGACTTGTTCTAATAGGCCCAAGTGTCTCCTACTGGTGAGCCTGAACCTGGAAACACCACTCCAGATGTGGTCCTAGAAGTGCAGAACCCTTTACTTTAAGACATGAATGTTTTTTAATGTGGATCAGATATCAAATATTGGCAGCATTGGTGTAATGAATCCTACTGAGAACTAAGTTCTAACCATTTCCTAACAGATCTGCTTTTATTTTGCTAATTAAACAAAAGTATCAGAAATAAAGCTGGTACATACTTCATTATCCCGATCCTTCTCCAGGAAGTGACGTGCAACGTGACTGGGTAAAATATTCCGTAGCATATTTTCATTATGCTCCCTTAACTCCTTCATCTCATTGATTTCTTCTTTTGCTTGAACACGCCACAGAAAATCCAGCCTTGCTGTGTATTCCAGCTATAGTGCCAGAGAGAAAAAAAAAGCCAAAAATAAAACCTGACAAGCTAAGAGTAGAGATTGTATTTTCATCCTGGCAGGCTGCTCCTGCCCTGTAACCACCTTCAGTGTTGCTAAAGATCTTTGACTCTGAAAGAATTTGATTTCATTGTCAGAAAAAGAGATTATTTCTTTGCCTTGTGTATGGTGAGTGTCTCAGAGGAATCTTAGGCAAAATATTATTTGTCATATTACAGCAGGTAGAAAATGTCACAAAATTATTTTCCTTTTAAACACTTATTTATAATAATAATGGAGTCAGGAAATAAGATATTAGAAGATATTAGTATAAAATAAATTTGTTCTACTTTTCATATGTGTTTTCAAATGAAATGGGTTTCATGAGAAAATAGCATAAGGGTCATTCTAAACACTTTGCAGAGGCAGGTAATTTACTTCTCAAGGATGAGCATCTTTCAGCAAAACTATATATAACAGCCCAACACACTCCCAAAGAGGACTTTCAAATCTGTGGCACCAAAATGAGGTATTTCTACTGTTGGGACATGCACTTATTTGCAATTTAGGTCTTTTAAAAGATAGTGAAAAACATGCTATTTGATATCCCCTTGAATACTCTGTCCCTGATCCAGAGTCTGCAGTCACAGTTTAGTATGTGAACAGTGGCAGTGCCTGATACCCTCAGCTACAAACCAAAGTTAAATAGTTTTCAGTGCTGTACATGTACAGAACAAAAGGAAGATTCCTGCACAGCACAGCTTATGTATGCGTGTATATATATATGCAGTGTGTATTTTTTAATGCATATTCATATATACATAAATGGCAACTGCCTGCTAGCTGAAGCAGGGAACATATCAAAAAATCCTGTTGTTTGCCTGAGAGGCACATGTGTCAGCACATGGATGAGACCAGCACCTCTAGAACTTTTGGGTGCATTACAGTGATGGAGACTTTTAATCAGATTTTGATTGCAGAGGGGGTGACTTATTTAGCTATGGCCTTATTGGAGATGATGGAAATATATATCTATGTGTAGTAAACTGAAAAATAAAATATATTTGTGAGGCTTGAGATGCTCTAACCAGAGATAATAATCAAACACCCAGCAGAAAAGCATCTCATACCAACAAATAAATGCATTCTACAATTGGGAGAGACATCAAATGGTTTGCCGAAAGGTGCTGGGATTTAGAAAGTGGTTGAGTTATATAATTCATGTACCAAGCTGAAGTAAAGGGCAAGCCTGCAGTGGGTGGGAGTGACTAAGAGGATGTTCAGGCATCGTTTAGTGACTCATCTTGTCCACATTTCTCCTCACCAGCAGTGACCAGTGGCAAACTTTTCAGAAGAAAATGCAAAGCAAGGGGCCTTGTGGGTTGACTGTACTTCAGAGAGCTTTTCTTCATAAAAGCTAAAAATGACCCCAGCTTGATAGAAACTTCCAAAGTTTGTATACATTTTAGCAGTACCCTATTTGCCCTCTGGATGCTATTGCCACCGTTATAAACAATAATCTCTTTTCCAGTTCTAATATTTTGATCTTCCATCTTGTGTCTATTAATTCCTGAAATTAACTACACAAAAAAAAAAAGTCAGGAAAAAGTATTTTTAAACCATTTAAAAAACTTTTTTCTGTTTCCTTCCCCCTTCCTTTTGTGCTAGAAGACAGAGCCCATACCAGATCATAACTGACTTTTATCTCTACCAGTGGCTGACTGTGAAGGTAATATTGACTATGATTTTGCAAGGAGTTCTAAAGGTATTTTACACACTGGCTTGGAGCAGGAGCTGCTGGGGGATTCTGAGTTCTTTCATGCTTCAGATAATTAATACCGCTACAATAAGAGCTTTGCAAAAACCTCTATTACAATTTTTCACAGCTGATTTTTTGTGTGGCTCTACAAGAAAATTTCACATCTCTAAACCTAGCTCAGAATAGCAGCAGCTAATCTTTACATTTCAGATAACATCACTCTGGTTATTTATAATCACATTGTAACGTGAAATACTTTTCTTGCATCATCAGTGGACAATTGAGATGAAACTGTCAGTTCAGAGATAAAAGGCTGTGCTACAAATGAGGTCTGAAAACAGAAAGAAGGTGCTTTGCTAAGTTCTGATATTTGTTAAAATTAAAAAAAAATATATAGGGTTGAGTTTTGGGTTTTGATTGTGGACTTTTTGATTGTGTAAAGAAATGTTTCTGGGCACAGTGGTGTCAATAAAAATTACTGTCTGCTACATAGATCTTGAAATATCTAGGTTTTCTTGCTCTAATAGCTCTACAAAACACCCTTACTTCCAATAGTGAGTGAAGAAAAGGGAGAATATATGTTACACAAAAAGCCTAACATTGCCTATGTCTTCTAAATGGTGTACAACCCAGCCTCTCTGAAAACAATTGCCACGTGCCAGGAAAGCACAAGGCAAGGATCAATGTTTGAGGAGCAGAATATTCTTCCTCAGAGAATGAGAAAAGAGGATTTACATCCCAAAGGGACACTTTTAGCCACTGAAAACAGTCTAACTCCAGATAAAACAAGTAAATATCCTTTCTTCACTGCACTAAAATCTGAATATAGAAAGGATAATGAAGAGATAATAATAGTGATACCATAATGCCAGAATTTGGTATGTGTCTTCCTCTCTTTTTCTCTTTCAGTTGGAAAAATCTCCTCTGCATTTCCTCATTCCTGCTCTTTTCCCCAAGCACAAAGAAGGTTCAGGAGGTCAGGTTTGTTGCAGATAAATTGCTATGTAGGGGTGTCAGACCTTCCTCCTTTTCCACAAGGCTCTGTAGAAGTAAGCTGCCAAAGTTCAAGGCTTCCTTTGTACTAAAGAGCCCCAAAAGCAGAGGAGCAAACCAATCATTCATTCAACACTGGCCTACACCACCACACTCATCTGGTGTAGGCAAGATCTACACTCAGATATACAATCTAAAAGAAATCAGAGAGGGTTTTGCCTTCTGTTTTATAAGGCCTCTGAGTCTGCTTTGGGAAGTTTTATGTCCTCTGCGATTGGCAACACCTTCCCTTTTAAAGCCATGGCAGAAGGTTTCAGTCAGGGTTAATAAGTTATTTATAGTGTGTGTTTTCAATAGAGATGTATTTCTAGTAGAGAAGACTATATATGGTATTGTATTTTGATAAGATTTCAAGGGATAGCTTATGTTCATACAAAATGTTCAACTTAACTCATTAAAAAGATAAAACAGTAAATGAACACATTTTACAACAGAATAAGTCTAGTTTTGAAATTATCCTCAACACTTCTTTCGTGTGCTTTTTCTCAAGCTTAAACACTGCTGTAAAATATGTATTAGTTGTGTTAAAGAGATGTGCTTCTAGATGAAATTGGTTTTCTAATAGGGAATTAGTCTGTTTAACCTAGTGTCATGTAACAGTAACACAACTACTTTTAGTTATGGGTTTAGCACAAGAGACCCATAAGATTTATTGACTGAAGTACAAGATTTCAAGAAAGCTCTGAGTCTAATTCGATGGTTGCACACAACTTTTTCTTGAATCTAACTTAAAATTCTGGGTGCAAAAGTGGGGATTAATTTTAAATCACAATGGATAAAGAATAGTAGTTAGCTGTTCAGAAATTAAAGGCCCATAAATTTAATCCTACAAAAGACCTTTTTTTTTTTTTTTTTGGTAAATCCACCTATAATAAGGCAAGTTTTAAGCTACCCTACTTCAGAATACTTTTGCACTTTGTGAGAAGCAAAGCTGTGCTGGAGGACAGCTTTATTGGAATTACTGTGCTCCCCATCAATTAAGACTATTGCAGAGATATTTTTTTTTACGTGGTCTGGGTGAATTTTTTTATATATATTTTAGTTGGCAGGTTTAGAGAGACCTTTAGGTTAACTTTATAATAGGAAATTAAAGAATACAAGGAAATGTTTCTGAGCACTGAAGAGCATTGCCTGGATTCTGCCTAATGCTTGCTCTACCTAAACTCCTTTGGTCTTTTTTTTCTTAGTACTTACTCTCACTTTAGACCATTCAAACCCTTGCATATGTATCTTTGCGTATGTCACGAATTACTGGGAATATTATAAGGCTTGTCACAGCTTTGGGATGTGTAGTTCTTATTTGTTGCTTTTTTTTTTCCTAAATGGGCTTTATGTTGTGATAAAGATATATCAAAGTTTGTTGTTTTCTGTCAAATTTAAATCTAGGCACAAAGTGAATTTTATCCCTTGCTTCCCCTACTCACTCATTCCTTACTTCCTCAAAAAGAAGATAAAAAGGAAGAAAATTACTGGAATATTTAGATCTTGCCCTCTTTTTGTGCTCCCATGGAAGGCTTGTATGTACCTGCACAACTTACAAAGTTATGGCAATATTGTAATAAAGTGTATAATACTGTGATATTCATCACAGCAACATTCCTCTCTTATTTCCTCACTCAAATTAGGATTGAGAAATGCTGGTATTAATCAGCCTAATGCTCTTTAAGGGAAAATTTTTAAGGAAGCTGAACATGCAGGACAATGTCTAGAGGCAATTGTGGTTGCTGCTTCCTTTAATGCAGTGGTCCCATTTGCTTTTATATGAACAGAAACTGCCTGAAGACAGCATGTTTGACTTGCAGCAGCCTAGAGGCTGCCAGCCAGAAGCACTGGAGAAAACACCCTGCTTTAGGTGGCTTTTACTCAATGTATTTGTTGTTTTAAGTCTTAATTTGTCATACTTCACTCCCTGCTCACTGTGTATGGATTCTTGAAACACCCAGTTTCTCAGTATCTCCTCAAGGATATCAGTCCTAAAGCTCTGAGGCCCCTGAATCCTGGTTATAATCTAGATCCCTGTGAAAGAATTCTTGCAAGTGGTCCATGACCCGAAAAAGTTAGTTTTGATGCTTAACCACAAATTTTCCTCTGGTGTTTTTCCTCTATGAGCATACTAAGCTGTTTCATGGGGTTTTATTATTTAAAGTTTGTTTTTCCCTTTTTTCATTTTCGTTTATACCTACTCAAGTGCACTGAAGCAGTCAGATGCTACTGGAATTGTACGTGTACCCAAGATAAATGAAGTCACGTTTGTTCCTTCAATTTCTATCAGAAAATGCAATATAGTCTGTGTATTGCTGAATATATTATTGCACATGTTCTTTAACAATGCTAGGCAGTGTCAAATGTGGGCTTTCTTTAATCAGATTCTGCATATGATTTATTAAATTGTTAAAGGTCATATGCTCAAGTGGATAAAAAGGCAGTTGGTATTTTGAAAGTAATTATTGTCACATTATGCAATTGCAAGTGACATAGGGAATGGTTAAAGCAAATGTTTGCATTACCTGTTGACCATGATAAAATACGGCTAAAAGGAACATTGCCATCAGTAGTAAAGATGCCTCCTTTGTACCCAGGAAGTCTGTGCTGGAAAAAAAAATCAAAAGTAAAATACAGTTATTGATTTGTAAGTGTTGTTGTTATTCAGAAGATTCATTTCACGATATATCCTGGTGTTTTTTGTTGTTCTTTAAAAAATACCCTGTATTTAAAAATTTGACTTAGCAATAATTCATTTAAGAGAAGAGGGGTGTAATTAAAGTGCTCACTGTTTGAACTCAGATGTATTAAATTACTAAATTGTAGCCTACAGTAGGTACACAGGAGGTGATGGTCTTTCAAATGTGATATGCTGACTGTGTGTCAGTCATTCTGTTTTCCTGGGAGCTTGGTCAACAACCATGAACACCACAGCCCCTGTGGAGTACAGGAGTTGGGATCTGGGTGGGAAATGTTGAGACTGGAGCTGGGAAAGAGAAATTTGCAGATTGTGAGAGTCAAAGGTCAGTGAATGGGCCTAGAGAGAAAAGATGGACCCGAAGGCAGGTGCTGAAAGTTAAACATCCCCACATTGTAAGAAAGGTTTGGGGAAGATAACAGATGACTTAAGGAAGGAGGTGTGGATCAAAGGGGAATCAAACAAATGGCAAACAGTAATTAGGACTGGTTTTACTGAGAGGAGAGCAGAGAACAAACATCTGCGTGTGACAGGGGCAGTAAAGGAAACTTGCAGACAGTAGGAAAGCTAAGAAGATGAGCTAAGAAGACACTGGCTGTATGAAATCTGCTGTACGAAATCACTGAGATGCTGTGTGTGAAGCATGAAGAAAGCGTGAGAAAATAGGTTAAAGGGGTCCAGAGCAGTTAAAGGGGGTTTCAATTCTGAGGAGAAATTATATTTCTGTGGAAAGATGACAAAACTGAAGAAAGTGAGTATCTCTGTAATTTGAGGGGGTTTTAAAAAGGCAGGTTTCCCAGAGGAAAAGAGATAAATGAAGAGGTTTGGGGAACTGGTAGGACCAATCTTATAGTAAAACAAAAAGGAAAAAGAACTAAATTCGGAAGTGAATCAATCCCAGATACTTGGCGATTATTTTGTTGAAGGGAGATTAGGAAAAGTGAGGAAATGGTTAAGAAGTGCCTAAAGCTTGAAGTTGCAAAAAAAAAGTTAACAAAGGAGTAAACAAGGACCAGAAGTCAGAAGAGACTTGAGGACACTTCTGTCTACTTGAGATCTAAAATAAAGCTAAGTCCAGACTTGGAATCCATTTTCTGTAGTAATTTTGCAAGAACTATAAGGTGATATATGTCAGAGTTGGGCTACTATGAGAGAGGAATTAGACAGAGAAAGAGCAGAGCTTTATAGACACTAAACCAAAAGGAAACTTTCTTGTGAGAGAGCTAATTGTGGGCCTAATGAAGAGTTCTCTGTGAGGAAATGTGCTACTATGGGATGAGTCATCAGTATGGAGCGAAAGACAGGCAGGAAACATCTTTGTCATCTGCAAATATTTTGAAATTCAATTGTTTCCCATTTTGAAGCTGTCTGAAATACAACCTCCAGAAGATTTCATTCCAGAAGGATCACTTGAACACTGGCTAAGGGCAACAGCCTCAAAGGTCCTAGTTATTAACTTATCTGTTAATGCACATTGTGTTAATGTAGCTATAGCCACAAATATATGAGATAGATGAGTTTTGTAGGGAGTTGCAAATACTTTTATTCAACTAATTGGTATAGCTAAGAGGATACATAAGTTTCTGGACACACAGTCTTGAACCTTATGCTACCTAATGTCAGAGGTCCTTGTCCTGAGTGTGGAGTATCTCAGCTGAGTTCTCTATGTTCTGAGCTGTGTTCTCTGTATTCTCTTAAGTTTTTCACTCAAGGGGGAATCTTTCTTTGCCATGTTTGATTAGTGACAAAAATTTAAGACAATGATCATGATTTCTACTTCTAGTTACTTAGCCAACATATCGCTTACTGTCATTTGTCATATTTGCTGGGCTCTTCTGTGAATATGCTATATGTCATATCGTTAGTCTGTAGCAGCATAACTAGCATTGGAAGAGGAATTCATCCCAAATCTTTAGTACCTTGCTACTGTAGGAAGCTAGCAAGGAAAGATATGCCTGCAGAGCCTTACTGCATGTAAAGATGTGGCTGTTGTTAGAATCCATGCTTTTCTGTCATTCTGAGGATCTTCATCTGACATGCACTTACAACCACAAGCAACTGCAATACTGAATTGTTCAAGTATCAAAGACTGAAGAAGTGTTTTCTTGAATGAGCTAAATCATTTCTGCTCTAGATGTGGTTATTGCAACATTTCACGCACTTCTGACTTTGCAAATTACTGTGGTTCTTCTGTCCTCTTTTTCAGTTCCTCTTCCTGGAAAGGAAGCCTGGGAGAAGGAGTCTGTCCTTCAAATGCTCTCCTACAAAATGGGATCATCCCTGTATTCCTCCTATCTTTCACAACTACATGTTATAGTTTGAAATTTATGTAGTTAAACCCCTGACCCTAAAAAGTCATTTGCTCCTGTTTTCTTAAATTGAGGTAAAAATTTCAATCGGTATATTGAGTTTTCATGAACAGAAGTAACCAATGTATATGCACTATAATGCATATCTTAATCAGGATTGACAGACTATGGGAGACATAAAAACCAAACCTTGTTTAATATTTAAACTTGCTCATAAAATGAAGATTTAAATAAAAAGCCTGAGAAAGAATCACAATATAAATCTTTTTGGATTAGTCATTGCCTCTTGCAACCATCATTCCATACTTCACCATGGTGCTATCAATATGCATATACTCTGGCAAGGCTTGACCCATTACCTTAATAAAAAGCAGTTCCTAAAGGGGGCTGTGAACACTTACTCTCCGTTGTGGTTAAAGTTGTCATATTGCAGAAAAAGGGAAGCATAAATGGTCTCAGTCAGCAGAGAGTAGATCGCAATCATGATGAGAAGTACTGCCAGCTTCAGGACAGAGTTGAGACGAAGAAAGACTGCACAAGTCACCATTGCCAGCACACCAGTGAAGACAAAATACTGAACAGAAAACAGCAGTGGTTACTTATGGTGATCAGTGACTACATATTCACACCGTAAGTATCTACATAAATGATCAAGTGATCAGAACTGTAAAAAAAATTGCTCTGGATTTCAGTGCTAACCTAAGTCTTCAGAGGGTACAAGGGATTTCAAAAATAAGTTTTTTGCTAAAATGGAGTGTGAGATGAAAAATTCTACATTTTGCATGACACCTCCATGTTAGCAGAAATCCTCCTCTAAGCCTTTATGGCATTGTATTAGAAGGGAAAGGGCATCCTGTATAGTGAAAAGAGGAAAGTGAGAGATGTAGTAGCTTGCTAATGAAACATCGACTGAGAGAACATTCTTTACTGTGAGGGTGGTGAGGCACTGGCACAGGTTGCCCAGCGAAACTGTGGATGCCCCATCCCTGGAAGTGTCCAAGATGTCCCAGGCCAGATAGGGCTTTGAGTGACCTGGACTAGTGGGAGGTGTCCCTGCCCATGGCAGGGGACTTGGAACTCGATGATCTTTACGGTCCCTTCCAACTCTAACCATTCTATGATTCTATGAATTCTATAATTTATATTCCTTTAGATTCTGAACTTCCACAAGACCCACACCAAACAGGGTGGGAGAATCATATTCCTGCTTTAACCCTTTCCCCATGCTACTCAAAGAGAAGGTAAAGCCACAGGTTTGGGTGTTTTTCTATTATTATTATTTTTAATATTGCCAGTCTAGCTTAGTTACATTGGTCTATTAAAATGTGATGCCTAAAAGTTTTATCCATATCTCATTTTCTAATCTCTTCATTGTCTCATTTTTCTGAATGATTAGTCATCTGTCAAATGCAATCCACACAGCTGATACTGGCTATAGAGAGACAATCATGGCCATGAGCTGTTCAGATTTAAAATAGCAACATCAACACCCACAGTCCAAATGTAGTTTAAATTAACTCCTATCATACAGCTTTAGGAGAGATAGAATTTTTTTTTTAAATGCAGTTTTTCTTTAGTACAGTTCCTCTGTAGAAAAGGTCTGCACCCCTGCGATTTGCTGCATACTGCTGGTAGTATCATGACACTGACATATGACTTTCTGAGCAACATCTTTTATCTACACACGACCAACCCATTGATTTTCTTGCCTACTTCCTCATCATAGAGAGGACTTTTTAAACTCCAAATGCAAATTTAAAATAACTACAGCAGAAGGACTGCTGGTTTTGCTATGTAAGAAGTATTCGTCTCCATTAGCTTCATGCAAATAAAATAGCGTGTTTTATTGCACTTGGTTCATTGAATCATTGCTGGATGTATTTCCAGTGTAAAGGTTCTGTATAATGTTCAAAGGTTGAAACTTGGTTGCAATGCCCCATTAGACCATAAGATTAATTCCTTCTGTAACCCGCCTCTGCTTTTTCTATCAGCATATGGATAGATGCAAAGGTTCAGCTTCACAGTGTCGTCAAAGCACAGTACACAAAGACCAGTACACAGGTCATTGATTCCAGGTAGTGGTTGCCATGTAACCTTTGTGGATCCGTGCCCCAGATTCAAAAGCACCCTCAGAAATACCTCAGGACAGGAACAGATGTCTGTAAAAGATGCAGATGAATTGAAAGTCTGGTTCTTCAGGGTTACTGGTTTGTCAAAATCACACCATAGCTGTGAAGGAAGAAAACAAAATCAGGGCTATATTGTCACAAGCAGTGACTACGTGCTTGTGTGGCTGGCTGGCTAGGTTCAGGGCTGGAACTGTCTGACCTTCTGCTCTCTGTACCAACTCCCTAACTGGCACCAAGGACTAAATAGACAGAAAGAAGACATACTGTGGAGATGAAATGCAAAGGGAGGAGCTATTCATGCCACAAACATTCAGCATCTAAGTAGCCTTCCTATGCTTTCCTGTTTCCAAATGGGAAAGATGAGCTTCTTCTGGAGTTTCAGAGGACCGATATTGTACTATTAAGAATTGTCCCCTCGAAATGTTTATGCTTAGCTATAAACTGCAGATAATTTCATTAAATTTGGAGCATAAAATAAGATTGCATGTATGCACTTTTTTACAAGCAATTTTTTTTTCTGCTACGTTACTATGGACAGTGGTGTTCTCCTAGAAGAGGAAAATCCCATGGTATCATTCAGAATTATCTTGTGCCAAAACATAATGTGGTCCCAGAACTGCAACTCTGATGCCTAGAATGCAAGGGAATTAAAATTCATTCACGATACAATGGTTTTGAGAATGTAATACTGCCTTTTGCTGTTATGACCTGCATTCATTTTAATGGTATTTTAAACCAGTTGTATTAAATATAAACAAAACAACAGTGTTGAGTCGCAATACATCATGCTCTTAGAACACAGGAAAAAAAAATCATTAATGGTTTCATATTTTGACAGTTAAAGCAGATGGAGGCTCCTGTTACATATATTAATCCAATCTGGATGTTTATACTAAGTCATTTCATCAACCTGGTATGTATAAGCTAGTTCCCCTGTTTTTCTTTCCAACAGAGATAGAGAGTTTGTTTAATGAGGCCCAATTTCTTATAATTAAATTCTAATGAATTTTGAACTTGGAACTCTCTTGTTTGTTCTTTCAGCAATTCAGTCATCTCTGCAATGCACCAACATTATCTAAGTTGTCTGTGCAGTCCTCTGTGACAACAGAGAGTTAGTTAGTGGTACCTTCTTAAAGTTTATGAGGTGTACAGAGCCTCTGCATGGCAGAGTGCCAGGAGAACCACTCTGGGTATTTTTTTAAAGGACCTTCAGGATCAGAAACTATAAATTATTCTAATTTATACTTCTAATAATTCTAAAATTATTCTAATTTTATAACAACAGAACGCACTTCATGTAAAGAACCACAAAACTCACTTGCCCCCCTGCTGAAGCCAAAGCCTTGTGGCTCTTAGCTCTTTCTAGAAAGCATCTGAGTCTTAGTCCCCTCCAGCTGGGGGAGTTTGAACTTAGTGGATGCATATAACTGCGAGGCTGAGCTGTGTTACCTGTTCTTAAACGCATGCAGATCCCTCCTGAGCAAACTATTATTATGCCAGAATTTTGACATATGAACTAACAAGGTTATATGAATGTTGTGATTTCCTGTAGAGGTCAGGACTCGGTGACTCAAGTCATTGCCTTTCTAAATGTATGACAATAAATATAACTGTTTACTGCTTTATAGAAACCAACTGGTATGACAGTAAAGAGAATTACATTTCCTTTGACTTCTTTCGGATTAGCCATTCCACAAGATTGCTGTGGACACAATCTTAAAAAATAATCCACAATGTCAGAGGAAAATCTCGTTATCATCATATCCATAGCAGATTGGGTATGGATAGCCCATTGGAGATCATCTTGTTTCAAAAGCAAGATTAATTCTACCAAAATCTTTCCTGACAGATATTTGTCAAACATGATTTAAAAAACTCTAAATTCTACAACACTCCTTAGTGATATGTGCTGTAATGTACCACTGTCCTTATCTTCAGGAAGTTTTCAGCCTTATTGAACATCCTGTCATTTACCGTATTGTATTTTCTCTGTAAGGATAGCAATCAGTGGTTACATTCTTCTTTCTCTAACTAACTCCTATCAGTGACTGCGTGGTATCGCTAAAAAACCCAGGCAGATGCTGAGTCCTCACATATTGGCAACCTGAATTCAGTCATGAAATAATGACAGCAATAGAGCTTAATAAAATCTCATATCTGTTAGCAAAAGATGAGGCAAATTCTTGAAGTATCAGACTTCAGCATACTGACTCCAATGATACAATCATAATTATTATTAATTATTACAGGCTACTTATTGTTGTTGTTGGGATGTTATAATTGCTGTTGTTATTACTGTCACTAAATGTTTTCGTGGTTTCATCTAGAAAGAAATAAACATTTGAAAAGACTAGAGTTCAGATGAAGAGCACTGCTATCAAAAGATGCCCTACAAGAGCAGAGTGTGATGAATATGTTACTTTTAATCTATCAGTGAGATATTTATCTTCTTCTTGGCTCAGGCTTCAACACCTGCCAGGTTGTCTGACATGATAATCTACCTAATTCATGCAAAGCTGTCTCATATTTCTGAAGACATCCAGATAATCAGAACTCTATTGCATTTGCATACAAGAACCCACTCTTTTATCCTGAGATATTGTATAGAGCTAAGCCTACAGTGTTCAATTACCAATATTTTTATTTAATCACAGCTACTAAGTAAATCTTGGTACATGCCTTTGCTCACAGATATGATGATAAACTTTGGTCTAGATTCGTCACATTTTAGAGTCTTAGCGGAGATGTGTAAATTAGGAGCCAAATCAGAATAAACTCCCTGTGTGGGCAGTGGAGAGAGAGAAAAATCTCTTTATTGAGACCAGTATGATCAAAAGAAATCTTTGGGGATGCCTGTTTTTCTGCACTGACTATAAAGAAAACCGAGAATGACTATGCCCATAGTTTAGCTCTATAGCTAATGTGAATCGAGGCCAAAGGGTCTTGACAAAGTTCTAAATGAGCAAGGTAAGACGTGTTTAGAATTTATGCTTTTTAACTTCTTTTTGCATGCTGTGGTTACTGGCTCAGCTTTTACATGCTGTGGTTACCTGCTCTGTCCTTTCTTTGAAGGTATTTCCTGAGTTTGTTACACTTTCCATTTTTTCAGTAATCTAATCTAATTAATGGGAGAACTGTGAGATGAGGTATTTAATATCTATAAGCATTACTTGAATTGACAGTCTTTAAGAAAGTATATCAGCATGTCAGAAAATTACAAATGGTCCTCAAAGGGTAGCTATATTGACCAGAAAGTAGCAAAAAGATTCAAAAATAGACTATATTCATGAGGGAGTATTAATTAGATATTTCAGAAATACATAGTTTAAGCAACAGCTTGAATTTCCTGAATCTGTGGTACTTTGCCTTTTATATTTAAATCATAGCTGGCTTATAAACACATTAGTTATCAAGTCCTGTAGCAAGCTTAATAACTCATAAATCTTCTTTTCCTGTATAATATTCCCTGGTTCCCTATAAGCTTACAATATTGATGATGGCTCCAAGAAAATTAATCAGAATGGATGCAAATATAATGACATTTCTGGCCAGGTAGGTCTCATTAATCCAGCAACAGGTTTTCCGGAGCATTAAGGGTAAACATTTGTAATCCTCTGCCGTAGTGATTAGCACAAGAGCGGAGTGCAGCATAATCAGAATAGAAAACTGGATGACCATTGGTATCACCCTGGGAAATAAAAAAAAAAAAGAGAGAACACAGCATTAAACCTCAATACAATACCATTGCAAATAAAAATAAATGTGTAAACAGTTAAGACTAGGAAAAATCAGTTGTCATAAATCTGAGACAATTAGTCTAGGAAAAAAAACAGACAAAGCAAAGATCTGTTCATGTTCCCTAGCTCTGCCATTGCTTCACACGGATTTTTGCTGAGAAACTGTATTGAAGAAACAAGCTGGGGAAATCATTGCCAGTGCCTTTTGTCTGTGTAGTGTTTGAGTGGCAGGAATGTCCTTTCTTTTGGGATTCATTTGTCCCTTAAGTTTCTTTCAGAGCAAATCTATTCAGTCTCTAGGACCTTGATGCCACTTACTTATGAGCTGGTTCCCACTCTAGCAGACTAGTTGGGGGCAGTTTAGTAGAGTTTTATTTTGTATACAGCCCAACACAGGTGTCTTAACTCATACTATATTGAGGATCATAGACTCTAAAGTGTGTACAATAATGCAGCCTGTTTTCTGGAGTAAATCAGGATATAATAATTACGGAAATGCAAGGTTCCCCTCATTTTAATTACTGGTGAGCCATCTGTAGCTAAGATCTCACTGGTTTCTAAAAGAGTAAAAGAACTGATCTACTCCTTTCATAGAAGTCCTTTAAAATATGAAACATATGAAAACATTTGCTATGATCCAAAAGTGTTTAAATAAAACACATTGTTTGGCATACCCTATAAACTTTGTTCTTGCAAATGTGATCCTTAATCAAGTATTGCTAAGTGCATACACAGAATAGCCAGTTCAATTCCTTTGAATAGACCATTAAAACCCATAATTTCTTCTAGTCCAACTTTCATTATATTTTTCTAAATTTATGCCCTTTTCTTGCTTAAATCTGGGACCTGAGGTCAATCAAGTAACTGATGTGGTTGGGAAATGTGGTAAATTATTTTACTTTGCTGAGAAGAAAGCACTCAGCACTTCACAACTCAAGCTTTTTGTCCCCATTTTTGCCAGTCATTGTCCTTCTGTGTCTCTTTTACCAGAAATCAAATGCATGCAAATTAGTAGTAACTCCACTGCTCCTGCAAACCTCTCCCTCTTCACTCTGCTTTCTTTTGCCTTTTTGCTATCAGGCAAATGATTAAACTTAAGGCTTTGAATTAAGTAATTAAAATTTCTAGTAACGTAGTTGTATAGGTGCCAGTACACTGCAGTGATTTAATCAAAATGTCTCACAGAAAAAAGCTTTGAAAAATGGACTATCAGCATGCTCCAGGGAAACTTCTGCACTTCCAAGTGCAATATTCTACAGTAGCCTTCTTGTTTTCCAAAGCCAAATGACTGAGATCCTCTTTGGAACTGATAGCTTCTATCTATATCTCAGATAAATATAGACAATCTCTATATGCGGATGTAGCCTACCAATTCTGCAGACCTAGCCTGACCCAGCTCTAAATGAAAGCAAATTAAGGCTTTCATAAAGATTGGGGTCAAGCTTCAAGAGGTCAGACCTGAGAACACTAAACATGAGCTGTTATTTTGGACTGCCAAGCTCTACATGTAAGACCCAGTGTTATTGAATTAAGGTGCTATAAAGAGAGCATCTAGGGACCTAAGTTCGGGATTTCAATACAAAATGCAGCATAACCTGCTCAAGTGCCTGAGAAACCATGGTCTTGTATTCATTCATGATAAATGTATAGACAACAAAAATTCTTCCACTGTAGCTGTTTGGCTGAACATTGATGTGTTTGTATTTTGTCTAAGCCGGCTTGAGATAAAAACAAAACTGAAGTCTTCACACCTATGACCTCCCAGAGGATCAATCCTGTATCTATGCTAAGATTTTATTGGCAGCATGCTGATAGGATCAAGTACAGCAGAAGACACAGCCAAGGTTAGAGGGGTAGGAACAAATAGCCATAATACTCCTCTGTCCATGACAGGCTGAGAGTTGGGGCTGTTCAGCCTGGAGAAGAGAAGGCTTGGGGAAGAACTTATAGAAGCCTTCCAATACATAAAGGCGGCCTACAGGAGAGATGGGGAGGGATTTTTTATCAGGGAGTGGAGCAATAGGATGAGGGCAAAGGGTTTTAAACTGAAAGAGGGTAAATTTAGGCTAGATAACAAGAAGAAATTCTGTACTGTGAGGGTGGTAAGACACTGGAACAGGTTGCCCAGAGAAGTTGCAGACGCCCCATCCCTGGAAATGTTCAAGACCAGGCTGGATGGACCTTTAAGCAACTTGGTCTAGTGGGAGGTGTCCCTGCCCATGCCTGGGGGGTTGGAACTACATGTTCTTTAAGGTCCCTTCCAACCCAAACCATTATATGATTCTGTGAACTTCTTCCAGAACTGGCACTCCTGGGTTGGACCCCCTCTTCATTCAAGAAGAGATTCAAGACCAAATGCTTTTCTTTCTAGAGGTTCCATTACCGTCAAGGTCAAGTGAAGTTTGAGATGATGCTTTTGCCTTCCCTTTGCCTCGTGTACAGTTGCAAATCTAGAGTTGAGCCAGAAAGAAAACTTACGTAAAACAGAAGATGTTTAAATGAACAACAGTTTGAAATCTATTTTTCTTCCCTCACAAGAATAACCCAGTTTAAAACTGACAGATATAAGAGTAGTTGAGCAGTCTACTCTAGTATGATCTATTGCCTGTGTGAGCATATAGAAAGTTCATTGCAGGAAATGAATCAAACTCCCAGGCCTCTCAGATGGAGAAGATGAATCACTGCAAGGTTGGCAATGTAACGTAATAGCTTCATAGAGGATAATTACAGCAGAAATATGGCATTAATTTATGTCACTTAGAGCAATTTCCCCAACTCAATATTTCAAAGAATGAAAACTATTGCAAAGATTTTTAAACTCAGTGATGTGCCTGCCCTGCCAGGAAAAAGTATGAATGGATCAAATATTTATCCTGTGTGAGAGAGACATAAACTGAGATAAAATTCTGAAATTCCCATACGCAGTAGATGCAATAATGGAAAGATGATTCCCTTTAACACACAGACTAAGGCAACCTATCCAGGAAGCTCCCTGAAGATCCTTAGTAAGATATGTTTTATGATGATTTAAATAATGTTTTCTTTCACTGAATTCTCAGAAATCCCCAAAAGATTCAGCTTAGAAAAATATTCAAATATTTAAGCAAATATAAAATGCCATCCTTGCTCAACAAAAGTCTGAAGCATGCATTGAAAAACACTTAAATGTGTTGTTAGGAAATGGGAAAGTTACCACGAGGAGCGTGAATTACAGTTTGTTAGTTGTTCCACGGAAATGATTTCCAAGCTTTTCTACTGTGGTAGTTTACTTCTCTGATATCTACTTAGAGATATAACAGATGAGCATGCAGTTACCTCCAAGACTCCCTGAATCCAAATTCTGCCCAACTTTGTGATAGCTTGTTCATGTGCTCATACCTTGCATGGTTTTTAGAATGGGAATTTAGGAAATTTGAACTTCTGGATTATTTCCTCAATCAGTATGTTTTAGCATATTGAAACCTTCTGACCCAAATCCCCTCACCCTGTTATTTTAGGGTTGCTCATCTGTTGACCTCCGCTCATTTAACAGGCATGTTTTTTTAAGACTGAAACATATTTTTTTTGAAGCAGAATATTAGAACTTGAAAAATGAAGACCAAAATTTGCCTTCTTAAATCTTGACAGTGACCTTCAGCTCCTGAAAGAATATAAGAACTGCCATAAAACACCCATGTTGCTCCAAATATCTCACAAAAGGGATAGTGGTAAATATCCTTTCCCTAAATATCTTCCCAGTTTCCAGCAATCAACATTTAAGGGAATTCTTGAGGCCAAGGTCTCATGCTTCTTTTTAAAAACCTTTGCTGACCTTATCTTGTAGGAATTTATCTAATCTTTATTTGAACCCGTGTGTGAACAGCCTCTTTAACATTCAGCGAAAGAAAGGTCCACAAAGCATTTCTGAAGTGGAGTGAAAAATACAAGAGTACTGTGCGAGGTGGGAAACCACGAAGTGAGACAGCTGTGGGCATTGTGGTTATGTGACTCCTTCTCCCCTAATGCCAGTGGCACTAGGCACCTTCACAAGAATTAACAGAGATAAATCTCTGCAGATAGAAAAGATGTCATAGGTTGCTAGGGTTTTTTTTTGTTTGTTTTTTTTTGTTTGTTTTTTTTTTTTCTGTTATAGCAGTGATTGATATAGTAGCAGAAATCTTTTTGGAAAGCAGGTTCCACTAATAAGATCCATAAATCTTCTTGTACATACTGAGAAAAAAAATTAAAAATAACAGCTACCAGAAGTGAAGAATTTTGAATGCTTATTAGGAGAAGAACTTTTAAAAGGCAAATAAATTTACTGTTATTAGAGCAATATAGGACATGAGGAAGAGGAAGGTCAGGTACTACTTTGGGTACTTTCCCAGCTGAGAACTACAAAATAGATGGGATATCACTGCTGCAGAATGCAGTAACCTACCTGCATCTAACCACCATTTTGGTATTCTTAAACATAAACATGGTGAAGCAGATCTTCCAGACATAATTCAAGAAATATTGTTGCATTATTGTAACACAATAAATGTCATATTTCCTATATAAATACTGTATTTTCAAGCTTATTCTACAGGTAGCCACAAGTTAAGGTTCATCTGAGTGTTAGAAACCACTTGAGAATTATTTTCGTCTGGGCAGTTCTTTTTTAGCATTTGCTCTGCCAGAGGCCAAATGGGATCAGGGACAGGTTTTAGGGGCAAACATATTCTGCTAGCTCTGCCATGATGTTAGAAAACTGATGTTAGTCCTTGTACACACTCTTGTGTTCTCACTATTAAGTAGTATACAAAAATGCCAATTGGTGAGTTTGACTGCGTGAAAATTGTGGACACAGAAGTCTCAGCTATGTCACATTTTTGTCACCTTACTAGGAAGTTGCTGCTTGGTCAACCCCAGATAAAAGCAGAAGAAAAAGATCTACCAGATCATCTCCTTGCTTCTTCTTAATGGCACAAGATTGCTTTCCCTAGCTGGGTAATACATATCATCAGCAACAAAGCACAACAGTACAATTTTCTTAGATAGCATGTAAGAAACAAAACCAAAACAATCACTGAATCCCAAGGTGATTACCAGTCACTTAGCAAAGTGGCACTGTTATAAGTCTGGATCAGGTTTTACTGAAGCACTGGAAGCATCAGGCCTTATCATGTCAAACTTTTGTAACCCAAAGTTTCCACTTATCTCAGTGGAGGTTCTGCTTAAAAACATAACAACGTAATGTCAGTAGATTCTGCTGTCTTTGTGAAAACATTTAGCTGCAGATAATGTGGTACAAAAGTAGTTAATATTGGGGGAAAAAAAGGGAAAAATATTTACAAACACTTTGGGGGAACAAGAAGATTTTACTAGTTCATTCCACATCAATCCTAGAAATGCTATCCCACTGTTCCCCCAAGAGCACCTTCAGATATATAGAGATATATTTCTGTATTTACCTGGAAGAAGGGAGTAAGCTTTGGATAGCGGTGATAAATACAAGAACAATAAATGCGCACACCAAGTTTGATTTGAATACTTCATCCCGCATTTGAGAATACTAGAATAAAAACAAACCAGAAGAGTAAATTAGCTGTTAACCCATTCAGTAGTTTAATAAAGACTGATGCATATAGGAGACTTTGGGGAAATTACCAGGAAGAGCTAATAAATCGATAAACCTGAATTTGTTTTTAAAATTGAAACACAGCAAATAAATCATTAATAAGCTGGTAACATACTTTATCCAAGAGAGCAAAACTCTGTAATTATTTGTTTTAAAAGTCCTCAGGTAGATACTAAGGGCTTGTGTTGATGAGTAGAATACTAAATGCTTTGTTGCTTAACCAGAGGAACCATGGGTTTCCTCACCTGAAGACAAACACTGAAGTCAGCTGTTACACTCCATGCTTCCCAAATTGAGGCCATTCTGTTTTCTTCTTTATTTTATTTTATTTTAAGAAAAGTATGTAGTTTGAGACATTCTGTGGTTATTTGGGATGTGGGTCTTGATTTCTGTATCCTAACTTATCCAGAGACTGTACAGAAACTTGGCAATATGTGTATTCTCCAAGGAGAAAATTAAGGTATTATGTAAAAGACCATTTGAGCTGCATTATTATTATAATTTATTGCAAAAGTATTTTTCCCCAGCAACTATGTTGCTACCGGATTCCCCTTTTATGGGAGTTACTAAGAAAAGGAGTAACTGATACATCAGTGAATCATGGTGGATCAGTTCAAGTGGAAATGTTACCCAAGTCCTCAGCTGGTGTTTATCACTGCTAATTCAGTTAAACTCCAATTGTTTACAGCAGATTAATATTGGTCCATAGACATATTTTTGTGAATCTCTTTGGCCTATACTGATGCCACTAAATTTTCTTCACCTAGTAAAAAAAATCCCACAGAATCTGGTCCTGGTCATTTTTCCTCCTCTGAACAAGAATTCCATTTTATTTAATCTCTTGCAGTTTTGAAGGTGCTAAGAGTTAAATGTGAGGAACAAAAGGAAATCAGAGAAAAAGATATCAGATATCAGACTGTTTCTCCCGCAAGTTCTAAATAAGACAAACTGCAGATATATGTGCCTAGAGAGCATTATAATTGAAAAAAAATTAAAACTGATTAAGAAATGTATCAGGAACATACATTGAGAAAGTTCTGAATGTATGCATGAACTGCATTTTATAGCTAATCTGCTCTTGAAGGAAGTTCCTGTCTAGACTTAGACTATATTCACTACATGTACCTTCAGTAGGGACTTCGTTTCAGTTATAAGCATCTGGTCAAAAAAGTCTTAAGCTCCTGAATTGGGGAAAAGGCTTCTGTTTTCCCTGTTCCCATTTGATGTGAGTAAGAGAGGAGGTTTATTTGTCGATGTTCCTTATTTTGACTCCTCCTCTGCTGTGATTATATCCTGTGTCTGCTGCTGGCAGAAGCAATATCGCTTTGACATGATTTTCGGTGGTGCTCACGGGCAACTCCATTTTGCTGGTGGAAGCACAGAGGCATTCATTGACCCTGATTTCATGTGCAGGAAAAGAGAATTGCATCAGTCCACTTGAATAATAGACCAGGGGTTTGGGTTTTTTTTTATTTGTTTGTTTTTGGTTTTGTTTTTGTTTTTGTTACAGCGCAAAAAGAACCAAAGGGAAAAGAACAGTAGGTATGTTCCTTAAAATATAACATGAAATTCCATAACTGTTCCTTAGGGAAATTATAGAAAACTAATTGAATGAAACACACACATGGAATTGCCTGCTGTGTCGAGCATTATGTCAAAAGGATTAATGCTGTGGTCTAATCAGTAACAATGTAACAATGTTGTGATGAGAAATTGTTAGCATCTCTAAGGCAGCACAAACACCAATGATAAATGTAGCACTGTAGAAATCTCCCCCTTAATGACTTGGAGAAGTAATTGAAGGATAGACTAAGCCTCAAGGCACTTTCATAAGTATGGGGAGGCATGTAGCCAACTAGAACCACAGAGAGTGGTAGGAAGAATCATGATGTGACCTACTCTGCAATAAAAACCTTAGCTGCAACATTCCTCTGCCAAGTCATGCTGCTTGTTCACCATATCTCCTCTCTTTTTCTAGGAGTCTTTGAAAGGGGAGTACCAGCTTTACATGTTCACCTAGAGAAAGTGTTTGTGCACTGAGGAGGAAGGTTTTTTGTCTTATCCTCGCTTTTACTCATTGACTCAGATAGGACCTTGTAGATGAAAAGGTAGACCATGTTTTTTTTTTTCTTCAGAGAAATGGTGTTTGTACCATTGGAAAAGCTTCTGCAGTACAGGGAAGGGACAGAAGATGTATTGGGAAGCCCAAGGAAGAAAAAGAGATGAACTCCTGAGAAGACCAAAGAGTTGACACAGGTCCAGCTGTTGACCGATGACAGAAAAGAAGATGCTGAACATTCCCAGAGTTTGCCAAGCGTTTCTTGCAGACCTTCTTGCCACTGGATGTTTCTCGGTTGAAGGAAAGAGGTGAGGCTCATGTTTGCAAGGATACGGCATGTGAGAAGGGCAAAACTTGTTTCCTACCCATTTAATTTCTATTCATCTCGCCAATAAGAAATTTTGAAACAGAAGCTCAGATATTTAGTTCTAATATTTGATCGAAGAAAATCTGTACTGTGAAATTCAAAACCCTTTTGGTATTTTCAGTGTGCTCACCTCACAGGAAATAAGTAGACACTTCACTTCTAACTAAGCCCAGTCTGATTTATGATCCCAATACAAATACGCAGGAAGACTTAGAATATCTTTATACAAATCTTTATATTGGAAATTTTCCTTAAAAAAATCCTACCAGCATGTAAAATTTCCTGCCCTATCACTATGTTTTATCGTGTATGAAATTACACAGTACTGATGTTTCCAAGTCACTGCTATTAAGGTAGAGCATCATAATGATATCTTTTAATTATTGGAAATCATCTAAAGCAGTATCAGATTTTGCTTATTATATATTTGGAAACCGTTAGTGTATGCTACTATTAGAAGTACTCTCCTGTGATAGTATTTTGCTCAGGCTGCCTACACCTTATTTGTGAAAATAACCTCTTGCAAAATTGAGAGTGAATGATCTCTAAATGAGATATCAAGTGCTAATGAGTGAAATCAAGGTTAGCAACGACTAGTCTATTTGGTTAAAGAATCTATAAAATATACTAGGTGGGGATCCTGCACAAATTCTCTGAAAAATGAAACATTACAAAATTCATGTGGAGATATACATTCTGCCTCAGAGAGATAACCCATTCATTAACGCAACCTTTACTGCTTGATGTAGAATCTACATTTACTCTGTCATCAAGAAGGACATAGAGCAATGAGAAGAGAGGGGAATTGAAAGGTGTTCCAATAGCTTCAACAGCTGTGATACACCAGTAGTTTAAACCATTGTAAGCCAGGAGCTGTGCTAGCTCCCATCATAGTTTTGTGCATACTGATTCCAGATTTTTTTTTTATTTTTATCCTTTTAAACCTTGATGGCATAAATCTGCTCTCTGCAATTGTTTGACAATGAAAAAAAAAAAAAAAGTGAAACAGCCTAGACTGTTTAAACAGAAGTCCAACATGACATTTCAGATCCATTCAAGTCACCCCAAAAGATTTATGATCCCATGGCATGGTAGCGCTGTTACTAATGCAGGAGGAAGAAATATAGTTTATTGTTCACATGGTTACTCATTCCTCTGTGGTTTGAGGTACAGAGTATTAACACAATTCTTATTGAACAAGGTTAATAACACTTCTTGATCATCATTTCAGCCAGGGGTACTGGCTGTTCTGCCTACTGAATAACTCTAAAGTCTAGGGTGAGAAGTACTTACAGATAAAAGAAATAACTATTAAGCAGAAGCCAGCACTGCCTGAATGTGTGATTGGCTAATTGTGAGGGCACAAGCTTTTACAGGAGAAGCTACTTTAGTTGAGAGATAGCTCTGAATTGAAGCTGTCCCTGGTCTGAACAGAAGGTGAGTGGCAGCAAATGAGAACAGCAGTGTGAGATGGGAGGCCCATAGACTTACACTGTCTTCTTGCTCAGCAGCGCTGCGGGGAGCATCTCAAGATGCTGATGTAGAAGGTCATGTAAGCAGTTGCAAAATGTTAATGACTGGAAGGAAACATAATTCTGGACTGAAAGGTTAGTGGTGGGGAGAGCAGAGGGAAAAGGTTTCTGAAATAGCTTTATGAGAATCCAATTTAAATCTGGGTTTGTTTTATTTTGTTTCCTAAATGGGCAGGAAGAAGAGAGAAAGTGATAGTAATATAAGATAATAAGGAGGAAACAGCTACTTTCTGTAGCAAAAAAGTTCACACACTATTTTTTTCATGACTGCCTGTAGACTATGGTTTAACACTCAGGCTTCTGGGACAAACCTGTAGCTGCTGCACAGGCAAACAAGAAGGGAAAGGGACATTTCCCACATTGTCCCACAAGACATTGCCCCTACCTATAATGAAGAAGATGCTGGGATTCACCTTTCCTAAATCCACATCATCCCTTTGCATTCTGGTACATTCTCTGTCCTTCCTTGAGTGCACCCAGCACCCAGAACACAAGCAAGGAGGTTGCTGGCCAGCAACTACTCAGGTGTTGGAGCTGGATGAACCAGAGTGAGTAAAACAGTGCTGATATTTTTTAAAACTTTATGCCTGTGTAATGCTAAAACCCAGCCTGATTTAAGGGATAGAAAGAAGATTTAGTCTGCTTACAGGAAGGATTTTGTGTTTCTATTGGCTGTGCTTACTGGTTGGGACTAGCACCTAAGAAAATATTGAATGAAAATGCTATTTCCTAAGAATTGCAGCACATGTTGGCATTGGAAATGTCATACTGAGAAGAAAATGTATCAAAAATGCTCAAAATATTTGCTTTTAAATAGACTTTTTGTCATCTGGATGCAATTCAAAACATTATCGAAATTTAAAATCTGGCCTATGTAATATGATGTATTAGAACATGAGGGGTTTCTTCCCCCTCTTGCTTAAACTGCTTATAAATGAAAATTTACCCCTTCTGTAGAGATTTTCCATGTGGCTGTTAATAGTGAAGTCTAAAAAGACAAGAAATTTTATATTCTGAATACAGGATCTGATTCTGGGCAGTGTTCCTTTACTCCAGCCCATGTTGAGGCCTCATTTTTTATTAAATAGTAGTGTAAGACTAGGTGAGCCATTGAGTAGCTTGCTCATTCAGCAAGCTCTTTGTGACTAGGCTCTTTTCTCTTTTGCACAAAAGAATTCTAATATATGATCCCCTAGCTTTTAGGTTAAGTGCTATTTTTTCTAGACTTTTTTTACCTTATCTTTTGACCTTGTGCCTTGAAAAGATAAAAGATTAATTATGGCTTTTGGGCCTTTAAAAGGTGATTCACAGAATATCAGAAATCTTGAATTTCACTTCCACTGCGTCCCTATCGGCTTTGCATGATGACATGATGACTGCACTGAAAGAAGTATCTTCATATTTTCTGTTGCAACAGTAGTGGCAAAATCGGCTTTGGGGATTCTACCCTGAGTCTCAGTGTCATAAATATTCTCTTGGGGATATTGAATCTTTTAATTTTTTTTTTTTTTTTTAAATGAACCTTTCTTTTATACTTCTGCAAAATTGTTTGTGAAATAAGGGTTTAAATATACTTCAATCAGAATTTTTCTTTTCCAATGGTTTCTGTTAATCTCTCACCACTGATACCACCTGAGGACTGGTCTCCCATAAGTCAAGTAAAATAGTCTGTTTTCCAGTGGAGGCTAAAGTGATGATGGAGAAATGGGCCTCCATGCTTTCAATTCCACATTATTTTTTTTTTCTTTTCAGTCTAAGACACATCCTATCACAGACCTGTGGTTGCTGCATTGTAATAGTATTCAAGTCAAGTAAATCATTTGAGATCTGATGCAATCCCGCCCCATGTCATCAGTTCATTCTCCCATTGCCTTATCTTATGTAACTTATAACTTAGATCTGCATGAAGAGTGAAATAGAAATTAGTGAGATCATACTACCCTTGAGAAGCATTAAGGACATGAACAATATTTACCTCTTTGAAGCAGATGTTAAAAAAAAGGATGTTTAAAACAAAGAGTTGACAAATTAGTTTTGACTTGAAATAAACATAGCAGCTGCCTAGAGAACATCAGATGAATCCTATGACTAAATGAAAGAAACATATCTATATAAATATAGATATATATTTTGAATAGGAGTGTCAGTTTATTAATATGCTCAATCACTGTGCCAAAGCAACCTGTCGTCTGACAGAAAACTGCTGGTACTAGACAGCAAACGAAACCCGGCAAATGGCTGTTGTTTTCAGAAGCAGAGTTTGCTCAGCGTAGGCATTTTCCAACAAGGAAATGTAATTATTGCAGCATTATAACACCTGCATCATTACACTGTCTAGTATGACCTCCAGTTCAGCCCCAACTTCTGAAAACTGAAACAAAATGAAAAAGAAAAGCAAAACCAGAAAATAAACAACACAAGCTAGAACCTACAGCTTCTCTACTTCAGTGGACATTTATTACAATTTGACTTGCGAATAATGCAGCTACCAAGACCCAGCTACCTTATGCTCCAGGCTGGAGTCTTTAAACATCAGTGAAAAAGGCTTGATATGCTCTCTTCTCAATTTATCGCCACTCCGTAAGTCGATGGTGTGCTCTATTCGCTTGTTAATTTCCTCAGGCCCAGACTGGACATGCAAAGCTTGTGCAAGATGGTTTGGAAGCAGATTTATTGAATTTCTTGTTAGGGCAGCCAGAGTCTAGGGGAAAGCACATGCAAACAGAATAAACCTGCTGGTCCCCTTGGGTTAAAAATGCAATGTTTTAGATCATGTTGCATTGCAAACCATTACAGCATTCCATGCAATTCATTCAATGAAATCTATAAAAGTGTAAAATAATAAGTCTGTTCCACTAAACACATACAGTACATTAAGGGAAGTACTTTAATGCCCTCTTTTATACAGAGCTAGGTGGTTTACTGCTGCAGTGAACACTATTTCCCTTTCCAGAATCTGCTAATTAATTATTAGAGCATGCATGAGGGGAGTACACACCAAAATCACAGCAAGGTACCTAACTGAATGGTGTGTTTTAACAACTAAGAATGGAAGCTACAGAAAACAGAATTCACAAAACAGGAGTAATGATATTTTTCTGGATCTTGACATTACTGGATGTGTGTAGTTAAGGAACAGATCAGTTAGGCAGGAGTGAAGAAGGTGATATTTCTGATTACTTCAGCATGGGTTTTTTGAATAATATGTTCTTCTTCACTACTGGTATATTCCAGCCGGTCTAGATTACAGTTAAGCTATATGATTTAATTTAACTGTAATTCATATTATTATTTTAAATATTATCTCAAATGCATTATTCTTTCGGTATTTCATTGACTAATCAAAAAAAAAGAAAATACTTTTGCACAGCTTCACAAAGGAAAGCTAGCGGAGGTAGTATGAAGGGTGCTTCACCTTCAGGAAAGAGGTAGAGTTTGCTTTCATAAAAAGAATAACTCAGTCCAGTTTCATGGTATCATTTCATGACACAAACCACAGTGAAGCAACACTTTCCCACTTGAATGGGAAAATAAACTCTACTACCTGTGATATTCCCAAAGGTTAACAAATGTTAATGAATGGAAAGGATATAAACCTTCATACATCACAGCATAAGACATTTCAGAATTATTATGCACACGAAATACACTTCTGCTTGAGAAAAGTTATCCTATAGGTCCTTACTGGAAAGATCTCCTGCTGTATCTCCCACTGGGCATTGCTGGGAACAGGAGTTTGGAGTGGATTTATTACCAAGTTTCTCTGGAAAGCCAATTCTTTTGGATCACGGAATTACATACAGCAAATCACACAGAATCACAGAATCACAGAATCTTCATGGTTGGAAGGGACCTTTGAGAAATGATACAGGGAGGTTTCCTTGTTCGTTTTCAAAGTATATTCAGCAATTACATTCTAATGAATGTAATTAAAACACAGAGTGCGTCTCAGGTCAACCCCCAAGTGATAACTTGGTTTACAATCCTAAAATAAAATCCAAGGGCTCTGTGGTCACAGACAGGATCTTGTTTTCTCATATTCCATCTTTTGATGGGCACCTTAAGAGCCCAATATTTAGGAAGAAAAATACACTAGGACTGAAATCTTCTGTGTATTGAAGTGAAAAACAATATTCCTGTTTGCTTTAGTAGAAAAAGGACTTCAACGGAGGAGGTTTGACAAACAACTCCACTCAGATCTCCCCATCTTCTCTCAAAAAAATCAATATCATCAACATTTGGAGAAAAAAAAAGTATCAAGGAATCTTTTCTCATATTAAAGTCTCAGACACACCTCAATCTATATCTTAGCAGTGGAGTTAAGGTGGAAATTTTAAGGTTAGAGCCAAATGCCAGGAAAACAAGCCATTGAGTCAACTGGATAAATACTGTATTACTAACACTAAGGCACAACTTCAGTGTACTTATCTCTTTTAAACTGAGCTATGCAGAAAATTTATCATCAATTTGTGGTGTCTAAGATCACACAAGTGGGTCTGAAATTAATGTTAAAGGAAGAGATCACATCAGATGCTGTTGTGTGCTTTAAGTCCTCAGAATTGGTTCCCAATGCTATGTCTCTGCTGCAAGTGGGGGTGGAGAAGGTCCCTAATGTTTTTGTTGGCATTGTGTTTTACTTACATGAAGAGAGTGATCTCAATTCATCCTAGTAAGTGACTACATTTTGTTTCAAATTTGATTGATATGAAGAACTGTCTTCTTGCTGAATGTATGAAGTGGTTTACAATTTGTGGTAGATGAACATGACATATCACCACTATGGCAATGATGCCCATAGTATTGGTGCAAAAATAGACTCTGAAGTAGCATTTATTTTCAGAGGATAACAAGGACATTCATATTTGAGTTTAGTGGAGTTTTCTTCACCTCACACCCATGCAGGTACCTAAGAGAACGGGTTCCCTGTAATTAGTAATAACAGTAAAGAAAAATATAATGCAAATTATTGTCCTGAGAATATGTGCTAATCACCTTTTGTCTCTGTATCCCCCTCTTTGCTCTGCATCTTTTAAGTCTGTGTTATGCCAACATAAAGAAATATTGATTCTCCCTATTACGTCTCCTACACTTTTATGTACAGCTGTTTGGAAGACACAGTTGTGAATCCTACAATAGGCTTTTGAACTTTCCTGATGCTGACAGTAAGCATTCATCATACAGGAACACATACAAGATTCTGTTAGGAAAAAGCCCAGCCAAACTTGCATCTGGGACTAGAAACAAACAAACAAACAATAAAACTCCAACTTCAGAGATATTATATAGAGATTTAAAAAAGGTAGCTGGGATTAGATTTTACTTCCTTCCCACAAAGCTTTCATGCAACAAGTCCAAGCATCCTGACCTCAAAAAGAAGGGAAATTTTTAACGTATAAAACTTTAGGAAGGCTTCAAATTATTTTTTTCATACTGCGAACAACAGGTCTTGAACAGAAATAGGGAAACACAAGGTCACATGTTTAAAGAGACAGGATACAGGTAGGATTTGATTCAAGAGGAAGACACCTAAAAGAAGCTGTCTAGGTGCTTGGTGTCTAAGCCTCTGTTACTGGCAATTTACACTCTGGATACTTCCAGTTGCCCTATCAGATGCAGCTATGGTCAGCCTAGATGTCCTAGGGAGTCCTGGACAACAGTCTGGAGCTAGGAGATGTGGCCTACCACCTACAGGAACCCTGCTGGTCGGTGGTGGAGACTAGCTGGAGTGTGCTAGGGTATCTCAAACCGCAATAGACATCCACAGTTAAGAAGCCAAATCAAGCTCTTACTCAGCATGTTTCAGCATAGATGTTGAGCACTATTTGGGACATCAGAGCCCCTTACCTGCCTTCTGACTGATAGCCCCGGTGATCATGGGTCTTTAATAGGCCACTTGTCATATGGATATCTCAGTCACCCTAGAGAACCACATACAGCACGAGACCTTTATGTTTAGGAGCTGAGCTGTGTAGATCAACACCTGTGACAGTTGGTAGGCATAAAAATACAGGTGCATTTGTTTTGAACTGAATTCCGTCCTGTTGTTTATACTTGTCTGTCATCTTGACAGTCTTTCTTTAAGTCTAATTTTTGTGATAACTGGTAAGACTAATCACAGCCATCACTAAAACGTGCTTATACAAGACACAGACATTTTAATTTGCCTTTTTCCTAATTCACATCATTACAGGCCCATAAAGTGCTTCCAGCACCACACGCAGTGACCATATTATGCTTTCAGCATTTCAGAGAAGAAACCTAACTTCATCAGCTATTAATTTATTTGAGAGGAGGAGACCTTAGAATCATAGGATCATAGAATCATAGGATCATAGAATCATAGAATACTATGGGTTGGAAGAGACCATTAAAAGTCATCTAGTCCAACATCCCCTGCCATAAGCAGGGACATCTTCAACTCAGAGCCCTGTCCAACTGGACCTTGAATTGTTTCCAGGGATGGAAGATCTACCACGTCTCATATTAAATGGGCCTTCACTCTCTAACATAATTAACTTCTGCCCAACTTTCTGTGCTTTAGAAAAGAAGCCCAGACACCTGTTTCAATAACAGAAAACTCCATCCATATTGGGCATGGTCTGAATTTCAGAGCAGACACTTGCATCCTTTCCACCAGAGCTAAGACACATGGTGCTAACTGTGCTGTAGACACACACAGCTTTTATTAATGTCTGTGACTGCGTAAATAAAGAGTGGCTATTCTGTTCCTTACTCATATCAACACAACTTCAATTCACTGTCTTAGGCTGCTCATAGAAAATTAAGTTGAGGTAAAGCACATGGACTGTGATTAATTTGAGTTTGGTAAGAAAACTCACCAGAGACTTCTCCATTTCATTTTCTTCCTAACATAACTACAGCTAAAAGTAGAACACATCATCAGAGTTACTCAAATTTTTTGGTAACTTATATTGGTTAAAGAAAGCATTTAAATGATATTGGCAAATATTCAAACATATGGAGTGATTATGATTGTATGATTCTATGATTGATTGTTGGGTTGCTGCTACTTCGATTCTCAGCATTTGCTGCTGCCATTGACCTTTAGGTGACATAATTAATGTTATTAAATGCTTACTCTGTCCGATGCTGACACACCTCTGGGAAAAGCTACTATGTCCTCATATAATTTAAATCTATCATCTGAATTTTGAGCTGAAATACATTATTTATGAGCAGTAATGACTATTGTCTCAACTGTAAAATTGTAAATTACATAATAATTGAATCACACATAGAATAGCAGATTTTTAAAATCTTGCCTGCACCAAAAAGCTTATTGTGAATCTGTGTAATACAGGTAACAACAGGTTCTTAAAAAAACAGTGAGAAACTATTCTAAAAATGGATTGTTTGTTGTCATACAACAACAATTCGCTTTAAAACAACTGTTTAGTTATACCTATTTCAACAATTTTCATGGACTTTTTACTAGTTTATTCCATGGAAGATATTCCTTAACAGAATAAAACCACTAGTCCTTTATTTCATTGCTCCTATTTGTTAGTACCAAAGTGAGGTTTAGCTGAGAAAATGATCAATGAAATGATAGCCTCCTCTGCATAGGTTTTCTGGACTACAGAAATTGAAATGTCTTAAAGGGAAAGAAGAAGAAACAGAGAGAGATCAGAAGATATTCACAGCAGCAGAAGATATGCACTTATACCTGTATTCCTAATGAAATGAGAGGTCAACAAACTACAGTGAATACTAAAAGGCAGCATACATGCAGATACACAGATGTACAGAACATATATAAAACAGGTGCTTTATATAACAGCAAACTATGCCATGCTTCAGTTCAGTTTGAAGAGACAAAGAGACCACCATGGGCTGACTGATTGTGAAGGCTTATCACTTCTGAGCAGATTTGTAGGAAGCAGAAGACGATTGACAAAGCAAGACCTCCACACAATAATGCTTGAAGTTCAACAGACAGTGGAGACAAGTAGGACTAAGGATGTGCAGCAAAAGAAAGGATATATCATGTAATTACAGATCCCTCAGAAAAATGGAAGAAAACTCCAGCTGACCTTGTTTCATACTCATCAATCTTTCAAAGGAGGTGAAGAGAGTGGTGCCTGAGGGCATTTTAACCTTTCCATCTCTAACTCCTCTAAGCAAGTAGACTTTACAAGTGATTTTTATGACTCCACAAGAATTGCTGGTTCCCAGGGTGCTAGCAATTAGCCAAGCAATGCTTTTGGAAAAGATCAGATCAGGCACAGTTTTTATTATGATGTCATATTTCTGTTGAGCTACATATGACCTAAGTCTAACTTACCTGCTACTGAACATAAATTATATCTTAAAAATGTAAGATTTTAATGGTTTTAATAAAAAATAAAAGAGAAAAAAAAATGAAGAATGAACAAACAGTTTTCACAAGATACTTTTTTAAGGTAGATCTTTTTTCTTTCCCTTATATATCACAAGATACACTATGCCTTTTCCTCTGGCAAAATGTCCATTCACTCATGCCTTTACTTTGATGGCAGTGCAGTGAAGCTGTGCAATGAGATACACACTCTGACTAGAATGTCCCAGCTAGTTTAGTAACAATAGCTTTACTTTTAATTTACTTCTTTATGGACTAGTTCAATTAAAACTAAGCTGTGTAGCATTTAATTTCAGTTGGATAAACCATAAAACCTCTGGTCCCCTGGCATTTCCCCAGTCTGGATACATGATTTATTTCTGCCCCGAAACAATTTATTTAATCCTCTGCTGTTACAGTACGTGTTAGAATAAAGGTTAAAGATGAATTCGTCTCCTCTGAGGCTTCCATTATTGAAATGCACTCAAGCATGCGTTCATACTTGATGACATTAAAGGAAGTTTGACTTACGTTCTGTTTTCCCACTATGTTATCAAATGGAAGTTCAGGGCTCCAGGATCCTTCAGTAAATGTTGCTCCACTGTTTCTCCTGTCGGAGGAGCTGACAGCCTCTTTCACAATATCTTCAGGCAAAGTCAACAGACTCTCCTCAGGTTGTTTAATTAAATAAGTCTCAATGTTATGTTTCCTCAAGAATTCATTACGTTCTTTGCCATGCCCTTCTTCAACTTTATAATCCCCATTCAGGCAGTCCAGAGTGGCTTTGGAGATGTGAATTCTCCTGTATAAGTGAAATAAGTAGTAGCAAATAATGATTGTGCTCGAGTATACATAGGTAAGAAAGAGTTTATGAACTCTGCATCATTTTTAAAATGATGGGTAAATAGAAGGTTTTCTGTTGTATATGAAGATTTCTATAAAGAAAATAAAAGTGTATACAGCAAATATGAGCTTATTTTCACAACAAAGACTGTCAAGGCATGTTCACATCAGTAGGATCTCATGAATGCACAAAGTCCTCTCATGGGAAAAACACTTTGAACTTCACACCTAATACTTTTTCCTACAGTAATACTTCAATGGGAAACTTTCCTGAGTAAAATACTATTCAGAGTGAATGAAAATTGGCACGTCAGGTAAATATGGTAAGAAAAAAAATATATGGTATGCATTAAAGCAGTTTGTGTGAAAGCTCTTTAATTTCCTTCAGTTTCTTGATGTCATTTAGACAGTCAAAATTAGTGGCTTGATTGCATCTGATGTGAATTAGGAAAATAGGGAAACTATATAAAGATGTGTGGGGTAATAATTTCTGCTAAGACTAAGTGGTGAGTTCAAAATCTTTTGCAAAAGAAAAGTTGAATCTAGAAAATGACATACAAAAAGCTCAAATTTTGCAAAAGCATCATAAGCCTTTATATGTCTTACAACCAAAACTGGAGTGCTTGGTATTTGGACTGAACCCTAATTATGGCTGCTTGGGAAGGACAGAAAGAAGTTCTACTTTAAAAATAAATAAATAAATAGAAGAAGTAGGTTTTATTTCTATTTTTAAGAATTCTTCAACTACCTACATCAAGGGTAAATTGCAGACACCTCTAAAACACATCCGCATGGTTAGCTGTGCTATATTTTATCATGCAGCATCATAAATGCAATAAGAGGAGATGTTCATTAGGCACTTAGCTAACTCGAGCAAATAAATGTAGTGACTCCATTAAGGTACTTTAAAAGCAGCTCATTTTTCAAATTTGGATGCATGACACTTTGAAAGCTGGGCTTGCAGACAAATTCCTAAAATTCAGTCAGCTAAAGTTCTTGATCATTTATTAATGACACATGTTGAGGTGTTTTTTGTAGGCACCATGAATTGCCTTGTCATTAATGAAGGAAATGGTCCCAGCATGGCCATTAGGAACTTCATACTGGAAATTAAAGGATGTCACTACAGAGTTAAATTGCATAAAATATTGCTGCAGTAGAAAGGCTATAAACATATATAAAGTGCCGGTTGTCTTTAAGCATTGTGAAACACTCAGGGATTTCAGAATTTAGCACAAACTGGATCTATGTAGAGTATTAAACGCCAGTATATAATTAAAAGATCAAAAATTTGTATCTCAGTCCTCTTTTTAACCTTAAGTCATTTTGTACATCCTGCCATTATGGTGTCCACAGAGATTAATGCTATTTTGTAGTAAAATGTCAGTAAAAATGGCAATAAAAACCAGTAAAAATGTCTCTCAAATATATACATCTTTTGTCCTGGACTTTAAACCCAGATCATTAGATGTCTCAAAAAGAGATTTTTCCTAGCTCTTAGAAACTTAAGTAGACTAAATTGATTTAAGTACTAATTTTTTTTTTTTTTAAAAAAAAAGAATAAAAAAAAGAAAAAGAAAGAAAAAAAGAAAGAAAGAAAAAGAAAATGATACATTAGTTACCAGGCTGACTATCTTTATGCTGAGTTTCCACTAATACAATTAGAGAAGACTGCATTATATAACCCTGAAATATGGATTTTATAACAGAAATGATAACAGCTTTAACTAGAGTGTAGAGCTGGCTGTCTATGTAATATCCTTAAATGGATCACATACTAATAAAGAGTTTGTAGATTAAAAATATTTAACAAATGGTTTCACCTTTTGTACAGCTTAAACAAACTTTAAATCTGTAGTGAAAAGATATCTTTCTAATTTTACATTAATGAGTAAATTGGGAACCTGAGCATTGAAGTAAAAAGGTATAGCCTGTCCTATTCTTGAAAACATATCAGGTCCAAAGTTTTAGATGATTCATGTCATTGATACATCCTGGAAAATTAATTATTAGCTAGGTTTTATGCCAATTCAATACTATAGATAATACCTAGATACTCCAGGGGAAGACTATTAGAAGATGAGGTCCTGGCAGACGAATGTCTCTGAAACAATATTGTAGGATCTTACATGGATTCCTTCTGGGGTGTTGTGGACATATATTTTTCCTCTCAGAAACCCAGAAATGGTTGTTTTTTCTCAGTGCTCCTGAGTGCCTCCTTCCACAACAGTTTAGCTGCCTGCTTCACTCGGGGACATTCGCTCCCCACATCGCCCATGCTTAGGAGGTCTCAGGGTGATACAGAACCGAGGTGGTGAAGAGCTGAGCCTGGGCTCTCCTGCCCACAAACTGGGTGAAGGCATCCTCCCCCTCCTGGGAGGACGAGCTGCCTCCCTCCACTGTGTGCTCAGGAAAGGGCCAGGGTTCATCTTTGCTCTTGTTGCCCACTGTGGGAGCAGAACTGCTCATAACCCCGCAGCAGATATTCCGGGAATGGGAATGATCTGGGAATTGTGGCAGGCAGGGGGATTTGAATGCTGGCAGCAGGGAGAAGTAAGGAGAGGCTGAAACGAACTTAACTGCTCTATTAAATCCTCTCTGCACACGAGGAAAGGCTGATGTAAATCACTGTTTTGAGGGACTTAGTGAATTGCTGTCACATACAGGCTTTGTTCTGTTGGCAAACTGATATACAGGAGTGGAAATCACTCCGCTCCAATAGGCTGCACCCCAGCCAGGCACTTTATCATCAGCAGCAAGGTGGAGCTTTCTCTGGGTTATTCATTAATAGCTGTACTACTTGCTTGCATTAACAGCAATAAATTAGACTTTTTGCAGGTGCAGATGACGAAACTTAGATGATTGATTTGCTCATGTTAACAAAGCAGCATGTGACCTTTCTTAGTCATCTGGGGTTATCATGTGGGATAAGCAGCAGGGAAAGATATTTTTTTTCGGCAGTTTTATATACTGGTGACATACGCATAGTACAGAAATTGTTTTCAGAGCATGCAATGTTTCATTTTTCTGCTATTAATATAAAGGTCTACTTTGGGGAATGGTGGAAGGGGCCCACATTAACATTTACAATATAAAGCAAATACCTTTCTAACTTCCTGGGAACACGACAGCTCTGAAAGATCCTGATTTGTGTATAGGGAGTACAGCACATAGCTCAGAATTGATGACTTAGAACCTCTCTCACTCAAGATGACAGCATCACTTAGACTTTTTCCACATAAAAATGTCCTCTGTTATTGCTCCTATGTTCCATGGCCAAAAATAAAATTGTTGTAGGGGATCTTTTGCTACATGGAAGGTGGAACAGAAAGTGAACAGAGGACTCCTGCAACCAGTACTGCTGCTTCAAATTTAGGATTTGCAACTTCCAAACTACCATGAGATATAGACCATGTCAGGCAGAAATAGTATTCTGTCTTCCAGGTGAATCAGCCACCTCAGCCAAATTAGAACTAGGCAGCTCAATGGAAAACCATATATTTTCACATATAGACAGGCTGACATAAATGTCTCAAAACATCTACTAAAGCATCAAATTATTTAAAAGACTTCCTAGGGAGCCTGATATCCATAATGTCTTGTTATTAGTGTAACAACCTATGAACACATAATTCTTCCTACGCTTTGTGCATTATGAAAGAAAATAAATTACAGCCTTGTGCCTCAGAACAGCATTTGAATGCAAAGGACAAGCGATGGGAAATTTGGGCTACCTCTGAGTATTGTATGGGCTGAATACAACCGCTGACCTTTTTCCGGAAATCATAGCTGGCAAAGAAAAAGAAACATTTTTGTCTTTTCCAATGCTTCTGCAAGCTGGCCATTTCAACCTTTTTTGACTATAGCCTCACAAATCCCTGCCAACCGCAAAATTGCAAAAAAAGGGAAAAAAAAATGGTTATAGTTGATAAAATAATGTAAGACGCTTAATCTGTTGGCAAGGTTAACAGTGTACTGTGTTGGCAGAGTTTTCTGACTGTGGGAAAAACATGTTGCCTTACCCCGGAATTCCACCTGACTCGAGTTTGTTTGCGATATCCACGTCCCATGACCAGACATCAAACTGCCACTTTCGCAGGCCCAGAACTCCACACAGAACCGATCCTGAATGTATCCCAATTCTCATGTCAATGTCGTGCTTGGTCCTTGACCTAACATATCTGTCATATAAAACAAAAAAAGAAAAAAGAAAAGAAAAAAGAAAACACAGACTCATGAAAGTATATGCCACAGTTTTTCATATCCTTTTATAAAAGAGTACAATGTAAAATACATTTATATTTGTTATAAAGAACCACTTAATTTGTAAAATGAAGAGATAATTTTCTAGGTAGCAAAGTACAGGTAGTTATAAAATGACTCTAAAAGCCAGATTATCATTAAGCGTTTAATTTTATGCATGGTTCAGTGGCACATCTTATTATTCTAATCCGACAGAAAGAAAAAGATAGGGAGAGGAAAAGATGTCTGAGTGAAGTGTCTGGACGCATTGAATCCTTTAGCTTGGAATTATAAAAGAGCATTCAACAACATTAAAAACCCGTTATCATCAAACCTGCATATACTTTTATTCTATTGTGCTTTTTTGAATAATTTTCAATATTTCAAAAATGTTACTTTATTGACTGAAATGTTCCAGAGCTACTCTTTGTCCAAAGGTGAATTATTTTCAGTAGATTTGGCCAGGACACTGTTTGCTCTGTTATGATAATGGTGTGTTTCTAAAATTAGTTTCTTCCATTCCGCGTGATGGCAAAAACCATTTCACCTCTTCCAAAGTGAACACATGCCGGCGTATTTTTTAACAGTCTCAAAAAAGGGACTTTGTCCCAGCACTGCTTTCAATTAATATGTCTATTGATTATAAAGGTAATTTTACTGTGTTAAAATAGTATATTCTTTTTCTGATACAAGACAACATATATTGTTCATAGTCACAGGCACCTTAGTAGTGTCTCAGACATCAGACTGTCTCTTACAAATCAGCATTGAGATCCTCCAGCATGTCACCATGGGAAGCTCACAAGTAAAATAATTGAGCAGTATCCATTGGGATGACAAAGAGACCACTTTTCCAGGTCTGCCTGTGTGACAACAACTATTTGCACCAGAAATACTATTAGAGCTAGGGTTCATTAATATTTGAATAGCATGCTCAGGATAGGAAAAGCGCCACGTTGCTACTGTTGGTCTGCAAACAAAGCTGCTTTGTCTCTGTAAAGAGTCCCAGTTCTACGGTCACTGAAGTCAATAGCAGCGCAGCAAGATCACACAACAGGGCAGGCAAAGAATAAACAGCTCTATTTCACAACTCTGAAGCTAACTACCGTTGCCTCAGATGCCTCAGTCATGACCTTGACAGAACCTCTCTAGAGGAGAAAGAGTAAATTGCTCACTGCATTCAATACTTGGCCTTTCATTGTTGCAACGGGGCATCAATTCAGCTTGTGGGGAGAAAAAAAAAAAAATCAAAATTGAGAGAAACAGGTTGTATAAAAATGTGAGGAATTGAAAATAAGCAATTCATCTTTATTTCTTTCCTTCATATTCCAAAACCTTGGAGAAAAACATGCATATGATATTTCAGTGCAGTTGTTTGCCTACTACAGAAGAACTGTTCATCGTATCAGGAAGCTAAGACATTTCTGATATCTAAAAGACATTTAAGTTAATCATAAAGTAATAAGAAGAAGCTTTGGGAAGGGTTTTATCTGTGTTCTGATATTATGAGTCTATAGTTTTCATCCACAAATTCTTTATTGGTTTGCAAACAAGAGGGCTTGAAATATCAAAATTAAACAAACAAATAAACACCTGTCTCCAAAAGGTGGGACATGGAAAAAACTCCTCCACACAGAAGTGGTATCTTAAAAGTTGTGAGAACAGCTAAGGGAAGTGAGAGCACTGTAATTTGTAATGTTTTGAAGAATTTGTATAGATACGCTACAAAAAAATCTAAACTAACTGTCAGAGGAATTATCACACAACTCTGCATGTAATCATTTCCCCAATCTGCCTTTTTCTTTTGTTCAAACTAAGATAATTCTTTCTCATTTTGTGTCTGATTTCCTTATCTTGAAATAAAAAGCTAATTGGATCCAGAGGACTAATTGAGCAGAGTCTTTTCATTGAAAAATGCACACAAAAAGAGGACTAAGAATGGTCTAATAGCATATATTTACGTGATATATCTCGGTCCATATATATACACAGGGTATTAGACCAATTTATGTTTTAAGCACTGTAGTATTTCATTGTTAATAATACTAGTATTTAACATTGGACAAATACTAGAATTTGGGCAATCATCAGCGGTATGAATTTCAACAAGCCCAGATGCAGGATTCTGCGCCTGGGACAGAGTAACACCAGGCACAAGTACAGATTGGGAGAGGAGTGGCTGGAGAACAGCCCTGCAGAAAGGGACCTGGGGATGCTGGTCAACAGCAGGCTCCATGAGAGCCAGCAGTGAGACCTGGCAGCCCAGAGGGCAAGCCACATCCTGGGGTGCATCAGACACAGCACCAGGTCAAAAGGGAATTATCCCACTGCATTCAGTGTTGGTGTAGCCTCACTTGGAGCATTGTGTGCAGTTCTGGGCTTCACCATTTAAAAAGGATGTGAGGGTCCTTGAATGCATCCAGAGGAGGGCAACAAAGTTGGTGAAAGGGCTGGAAGGAATGTCCTGTGAGGAGTAGCTAAGGACTTTGAATTTGTCTATTTTGGAGAAGAGGATGCTGAGGGGTGACCTCACTGCTCTCTGCAGCTTTCTGAGGAGAAGTGGATAAGGAGGTTCTGATCTCTTCTCCCTGGTATCCAGTGATAGGATACGTGGGAATGGTTCAAAGCTGTATTACGGGAGGTTCAGACTTGGCATCAGGAAGCTTTTCTTTACTGAGGGGTGTTCAAACCCTGGAGCTGGCTTCCTAGAGAGATGGTCAGTGCCTCAAGTCTGTCAGTGTTTCAGAGGCATTTGAGCAATGATCTTAATAACATGCTTTAACTTTTGATCAGTCCTGAAGTGTTCAAGCAGTTGTGCTAGATGATGGTTGTAGGTCCCTTCTAACTGAAATTATTCTATTCTATTCTATTCTATTCTATTCTATTCTATTCTATTCTATTCTATTAATTTTAAATACTATATAGTTTTGCATTTGTATCGTATCTGGGAACTAACACACACAGATCTCATTGGTGAGACCAGGTACAAACAATGGTACAATCGAGCAATGCGTCTCTCTGTTTCCAGGCTGTTCATTAAGGATTGCTGGATTTTACCATTTCCTTTCTCACAAAAATGTGATGATGGCCTGAAAAGGCTTTGGCATCCTCAATCAGCCACAAAGGACTTCTACATTTGTTCAAAACTTCACATAGCTATGCTGTCCACCCTTCCTCCTGCATGACACCGCAGACACTAATCAAGGTCCTATCCCCTTTGCCTCACCTGTCGTCTTTCATGGCCTCCCAGCAACTTATTCCTGTGTGCTGCTCAGGTGATATTTGATCTCAGCTCTTTATCTGCAGTCATTGTGGATTTGGTTACCTGCCTGTATCCTTTGACTGAAGGCTGTTCTGTTTTTCTGTCTGCCGTGGTGTTGGTGCACCTGCAGGACCCCCATCTGCACATCCTCCTCTTACTCGCCCTTCACAGCAATGTGCTCTTATGTTGATAGGTAGGAAACTAATTGCATGAGGGGACCTGATTGAATCGAGCCATGGGCAGCCTGAGATATATTTAAACAGACCCTGTGCAGAACATGAATCAAAGCAGAACAGCGATCTGGTTTTGCTCCCATTGCTTTGTTATTTGCAACACAAGACTGAGAGCAGAGCGATTGCGAACCTGTTTGTGGAGACATCAGTTTTCACTAAAATTTTTTTGTAAGGTTTTAAAATGAATAAAGAATAAATGGTTGTAGTTTAAAAGTGAAGTGATTGATTAGTGCGTAAAAAACCATGGAATTACTCTTTTTCTTTAAAATTTAGAGTGATGTGGGGTGAAACTGATTTCTGAATTATGTAGATAGAGAAGGGGATATCACCATGGTCAAATCAATAACCCTGATAGCCACACTACCACATACTTTAAGAGGTCCTGTTTATACAGTGCTATAGGAAAAAAGCAATTACAAAACTTTGGAACATAAACACTGGATCATCTGCATCACTGCATCACTCATTAAAGGAGAAGGGTAGTTCTCCTTTAATCAGAAAAAAACTTCTCATAAATAATAGCATGTACTAGATACTAAAAAAAAAAGAAGAGTGTTCATTTTGCATAAGCTCAGGTGTTCCACAACTTTTAGTTCTGCTTCTTAAATCTATTAACCTATCAATGAAGCTTCTAATTAAAAAAATGTATTTCCTTCAGCTGTTTTACAGACTCTCTACAAATACTTTGACAAAATGGGTGCATGAAGCTGCATTATTGATGACCTGGAAAGCAGCCCTGTTTACCTCACAAGCTGCCTGATATCTTATCCGGGATAAGGCAACTGTGACTGATGCTATTCATGCCGTATCTCATTTCATTCAAGTCAATGATAAATATTTCATTGGTTTTAATTGGATCTTGGTGTTTCCTTCTGGCCATCATTCTTTGATGGGTATTTGATTTTTATGCTGCTAATCAAAGGCTTTCCTATTTGCATGCAGAAGGTGAGCCAAAAAGTCAGAAATCTGCCTTTCAACCTGCTCCGTAGCTGTCAAAAATCTGAATGCCCTGGAATTCACACCTTGCAGGTTCAGACAGTGACACACTGGCTATATCTGTGCCAGCCAGTTTCACTGTGCAAGGTTCTGCCTATGCTTTGAGGTACTTAAAACAGCCCCAGAATGTTTTCTCTTCCTGGCCAACTAAATCTTTTTCAACGTCTTCCTAGATTCAGGAGTTCATATGTGTCAAAGACCATCTCAGTAGGTACTTTAGATGCAACTGCCTGGTTTTGGAGGCAAAAAGAGTTGAGAATAATGGAGTTGGCCAGTCTGTGCCACTTTTTCTTGGTGACAGCTGTCATTCCCTGCGGCTGTTAAATTTACCCATCAAGACATAGCTACTATCATCCTCTTGCAGAATTAACAGGAAAGTCTGTGTGTTCTGTTTGAAGTAAATAAGGGTCATAGCTGACCCTGTTTTGAGCAGAAGGTTGAACAAGTGATGTCCTGATGCCTCCTCCAACATGAACTGATCCTAAGACATAGAAAACTTTTGGGTTGGACTCAACAGATTTGTGGAATTTTCCTAAATGAACTCAAATGCTCTTTGGTGCTGACATGTGAGGATAGCAGGTGAACTGAGGTAAGTGCTCTTCTTGGTGTGATTCTGGGAACTGTGTCATGTTTGCGAATGAGCCATCCATTATTTTTAAAAATCGAAGTAACAGGGTGCACTAAACTACTGAACAGTTCGAAGAATACAGCTAAGGTACTATGACTCACAGGATATAACACTTTGTAGATGGACTTTACACAGCATTGAATTTACAATTTAAGGCTGATATTATCCCAAGAAGCCAGTTTAAAATAGCTCCAGGGTGAGTTTACCTTGGAATTGGATCTGGATTCCAATGTCAGCAGAAACTATTATCTGGAGAAGTTTCATATTGTCAGACTTATCATTAATATAACTGACTTGCTCTGAATTCAGACGGATACTATAGCAACATGGACAGACTTAAACCACTGCTGTGTTCCTGCTTCTTATGTTTGTCTGCTCTGAGAGGCAGGAAACTAATATAACACAAGGGACTACAAACAATATTATCAGAAGTCTGCTTTTTCATTTGAAAGCTATGTTATAAAAAGCTATATAAATATATACGCTTCTATGCCATCTTGCCAATATAGCTTTGATACTATTTGCTGGCACATTCAAAGAAAAGAGTTCACAGAGGTACACGAACCTATTAATCTCTACCCAGTTCAATTCTTATAGCCACCCAACAGCAAAACCAGGGAAAGATATACCATCCTGACGCTCTGTTCATTCAGAGTCAGTGGCTGAAATGGACAGGAGGAGGTGACGATGTGATCAAGTCCCAGCGTGAAACCTATTCACTCTGTGGCCTGTGTGAAAAGTACTGGTGGAGCCTGTGGATATCTTGCAAAGCTCCTTTCCACCACTATAGAGAAAAGTGGATAAGCAACAGGTTTTGGGTTTGTGAAGCATTATTCGGTCTTCTGCAACTCAGGGCTCGTTATAACATAGGCTGAACCTTGTACATTATACAAGAAATAATTTGTGAAACAAATCCAGGACTGGATAAATTGCATTATTATGTAACTGTATAATTAAATAATGATTTATTAATTGTAGAATATGGAAGTAATTCCTGGCTGTTTCACTGCCTATGTAACTTCTTTAACAAGCATTGATCACTTCATGATTCTTTTTCCAATACCTGACAGATGACATTAAAAGCAGTTTTTCCTGAGAAAGGCAGGAAACCTGCCAGGTCAGACACTGAGATCATCTAATGTAGTTTTGGTGTTTTGGTTTTAGTTTGGTTTGGTTTTCTTTTTATTTATTTATTTTTTACTTTTTGTTTTGCTGTTTTCTTTTTTTTTTTCATTTCCTGTGAACTGATGTTAATATTAGTAGTTAATTACAGTCTTTTAATGAACTCAAGCTGTTATCTAATTTCTGGAGTTTAGCTTATGTTGTATGCTGGGACTATTTCTTCTGTCACAATAGTTACTCCTTCAGCTGGTATTTTAGTGGGAAATAATCCAAGACACAAAATCACTCAGAACTCCTTGACTTACCAAACAAATGGTTTGTTTGAATTTCCACCTTTATGTGGATTGTTGTGGGTTTTCCATTGTTACACCATGTAAGTGAGTCCTTGAGGAGCTGGGCCTCCCACAGTCTCCCTCCCCCTCTCTTCCTTGTCACAGGGATTTTAGGAACAAGGACATTTTGGAAGGTGGTGGTGAAAGCAGCAGTTTTTAACCTCTGGAGGCAGCGCCTGCCACTTAAGCTGCCACCATGTCCCAAGCTGAAGAGCAGAAGGGTCAGCTACATTGTCCATCCTGATACCCTGTGATACATGGGCTGGTACATTCTACCTGCTTGCTTTGTTTGTATTCCAGTAACTTGTGCCTGATGGAAGTATTTACTGTGGTAAGAAATTCAGTTTCGCTTTGAAAACACTGAGGGACAGAAAAGCCATCGTTTCTCTTAGCAATAACATCCCCCATTTTTAAATCTAGTGTTTTCTACCCATAAGAAGTTTTATGTGCTTCTATCAAATAACTTCTCAGCCTTTTTTTCACTCAGCTAAACATATTAAGCCTCTCAATTTTTTACTTTAAAGGCACTTCTGCTTCATAAATAATTTTTGTGACTTTTCCCTGTACCCTTATAAAAAAGTTTAACAAGCTTTTTAAAATGAGGCCACCACACTAAGATTCATTATTCTCATCTCAGCCTTGACATTGACAGTCTATGATGATATAATTTCCACTTTGGAAGTACTCTCTCCTCTTCTTTAAGATTATTTCCTTCACCTCTCTTTGCAGTCCTTCCTTCACTTCCACTTCCTTTCATGTTTCTGCTCCTTTTTCCTTTAACTCCCTTTCCCTTGGAACTTTCCTCACTATTTATGTAGCTATTCCTTTCCTCGCGGCACAACCCAAAGAATTGAAGACCCCAATGAACAAGCATGCTAATCTCTGCCTGAGGCATAATGTGGTATTCAGAAATTATCTCAGTTCAGAATTACTTTTATGTTTTGTTCTGTATCTTTCTCTTCTCTATTCTAATATATTTGAGGAAGCGATTATCTCACCAAATCTAAGCTCATTTTATTGTTAGGTTTTAAGCTCGTGTTCCATATTTCACTGTCAGCAAATAGATATCCCCATCTTGAATTGTATCACATCTCCCATCCATAATCCCATCCATCTGGCACTCCAGCACAGCTTTGGAGTTTAACTAACACACAATGAATACACTGATGACTGCTATCTTCTCACAAATCTTTCCCCCCTCATACAGACATAAAGATCAAGATAAGATAGCAGCTCTTTTTTTTTTTTAGGTAATAGCAATTGTGTATTTAGTTCCCCTGACTGTTATCTCTGACACCCATTTAGCTTGGGTGATAACTGCTCAAATGAAACATTATCATCTGATGACTGGACATTCCGCTAGTACAACATTTCTATCAACTGTCAGTACAGACAGGCATTAATACAATAAAATTAAATACAAGAAGAGTTACACTGGATGTGAAAAGATATGAGAACCAGCTGAAAAAAGGAACCCTCGTGAAGAGTTTGTTCTTTTTATTTTAATTTGCGTTTCCAGCTGCAGCTAAAGACAGGAGGTTGGGTTTTGCAAGGCAGACAGTTAGGATTCTTGCTCATGCACAAATGTGATGGGGCAAAGCTTCCTTGCTTTAGGGTAAATACCAGAATTCATGCAGTCTTTTCTTTTTAGATATGATCAAGTTCTCCAGTGATCAATATAGTAGAAATTCAGTTTTCTAAAGAAGTTTTTTTTTTTTTATTTCAACTTTGAGAGGTATCTACTAATTTAATTTCTAATTAGTAGACTAGATAACTCCAGATTTTCTCAGAAATGCAGACTGAAGTATTTGTAATATCCCATGGAAGGACTGGTCGGTCCTCCCTGTGAACTATATCAGCACACATTAAGGCTCCTCTACTCTGAACGAAAAAGCCTGGGGAAAAAAATGATGCTCATTGAATGGCTAGAAATTCAGATATTGAGATTATCAAATACATTGGAGGTAGTATGATGTGACTTAGCCTGGGATGACCAAAATCCTAATGGACTTTGGTTTATCAATTCCTACTGAATATAACTGTCATTTAAAATACTGAAAAAAATAATACCATTTCTGCTGGATTACTGTTTTTGAGACCCAGTTCATAAAAGGGCATCAGGGTGTTAGAGACTTCCACACATGTAAAGAGATTCAGAGAAATTACCTCCTTAGAAGAAATATGACTTACAATAGGTTTGCTGCAGATGGTGTTACCAAGCAAATGCAAATGACTTGATGTGTGTTTCCAAGAATTTTTTACAATGCTTTTTTCATCTATGTATGTTCTTTAATTCGTGTTTCACTTTCACTGCAGGGATTCCAGAAGCAAAATATTGATTACTTGGTGCAACATTTAGCCTGTGATAATTGAATCCAATCTTCTTACAGATCATCGTTGCATAATCATTATTCAGTTACATTCTCCATTAATTAATTTTTGTCAAATTCTTTCTCTATTAAGATCTCAGTAATGTAGCTGCAATATGCATTAACTGTCTGATGTATGTAACAACACACACTCAGATTAAAGGAGGAAAGCATCAGGAAAAGAAGCAGACAAGGAGATGGGACAGCAAAACATTCATGGAAAGAGGAGAGTGCTCAGACAAGGCAACACTGTTTTTGGGAAGACAGCAGCAGAAGAAGGATTTGGAGAACAGGAACTCGGCAACATTCATATAGAGGATAAAAAAAGATGGAGAAAACCTCTCTTGGTGCATTAAATGTTGGCCACTGTCACAGTAATTCATTGGACAACTCTATACCTGGACTGCTAAAACACTGTTATTATTAATCTTGATTGCATCAAAATACAATAATTATTATCAAGACAACTATATTTACATGATGGGAACACATCCCTTAATTAAAACACTTCCAGCCCTTGTGAATTTAAACACCCACCTGATTTAATAAGTAAAATTTGCTCATCTGGCAAATCTTAGTGCTTATGAGTTTGTCTCTGAGCTAGTTTCCAAGCTAAAGTATTGCTGCAGCTGTATATTTAGGGTTTATATTGTTGCTTTATTTTATTAAAGAGATTATTGGAAGTAATTCAGTCTCCTCCTCATCAACCTCCTCTTAAAAATGACAAGAATACGAAGTGAGAACTGTTAAGATCTGTGAAAGCGACCACTCACAATGCACTCACAGCCACTGTGTTACACGCTCTGAAACAGCACAGGTAAATAAAATGCATTTAGTACCTTTTCCCACACGTTACATGGATCCAAAAAGTCCTGCCCTTTCCACAGTGATAATCCTACCGTCTCTGAACCACCACAGGAATTACTTGTCCACTAATGGCATTCTCAGATAAGAATTTCAGGACACTGTCAGAAACAATGAAACAAGAAGAAGAAGAAGGGAAAACAAATAGCTTTACCTGATAGTTTTGATCATGCTGAGCCCCATTTCAACACAGCAGTGTGCATGGTCCTGGCGAGGTTCTGGGAGTCCCGACACGCAGTAGTAACAGTCCCCCAGGATCTTTATTCTGAGACAGTGATGTTCCTATATGAAATGTATCAAAGACAGAGATAAGATTTGCAGTTATGTTTTCATACTTTTAAGATGAATGTGAAAGTGGTTGAAAAAAGTACTGAAAAAAACCCCAAAACAATTAAAAGCTTGTTGCTGGATATTTCCTAATTATAATTAGTATAATCTTGATTTATTTCACTTTTGAAATAAAGTACCTTTACATTTTCAGTAAAAAAGCTTATAGAGATTTTTGTGTTATGCTAGTCAGAGGTGTCCTTGCTGATGGTGAGAAAGGTTTCATCAGAGCCAGTCTGGAAGCTAGGCTCTGGATTCCAAAACGCCAGCTGAGATAATGAATAACCTATTTTAGACTATATTCCTCCAGGGCATCCTTTCTGCCCCCTTTCTTACATTGGAAATAAATGAAGAACCTCTTTCCTCCCACTGATAATCTCTTCTCACCTAAAGTTTCTACTGTCACCCTCAAGCATTCCCAACAGCTATAGGAGCTGATAAAGTATCTGCATGCCAAGGATATCAGAGAATGTGTCTTTCATTAGTCTTGTACTGTAGAGAAATTATGTTTATTTGGCATCCAGCCAGAGACATCCTTTACCCTAGGAGCAAACACTGAATTTAATTTCTTAGATACATTTTAACGGTATCCTTATAGACTGAAACAGCATGTTACTGTGCAATTGGATCATTATTTTAGAAGATTTTTTTCTGGTGAGAAGAACTACCCTAAATTTTTGCAGTTCCCAGGCAAACCAAACAAATGAGCCCAAGATCAGCTGCAAACTTGCCAAATGTATTCTGCTGGCTTGGCACTCACAGGAGACAATCAATGCACAGGAGCAGAGACTATAATAATTTGAGGACAGAGCTGTAAGTATCTAGGGGCAGAAGGTGTTACAAGTTGAGTCAGGAAAACATTTTTATGATTGAGAATCATTGAAATAATAAGTGCAGTATTAGCACTTAATCAGTAAAGGCTCCAGTCACAGCACATTGAACTGAAGACCAGTCATTACTGGGAGCAGGATAATGACTTGTAAAACCAGTTTGTCAGATGACAGAAAAATTTGGCCTATGGTATTTATTTCAGCTTTTCTCTTCTCTTTCTCTCTGTGAACCTGTAGTGGAGGCTGCACTAATCAAAGGATCGGGGATATACTAAACCCCCCTGGGGAAGAGAGAACTTTAAGTAGGACATAGGAGCAAATGTGAATTCTGACAGTGCCTCAGGAATTGAGCACTGGCCAAATGAATGGGACTCCAGGTTATTATTTGAGATTTTGCCTAGGAAGAATGAAGCTTTGTAGTCAACCTCTGACAAGTCCTTACAAATCCCAGAGCGGTGAAGGGAACCTACACACTTGTACCCAAAGCTTTTGCAGAAGTCAACTGAAGCTTTAAGCATGCCAGCGAGGGTAAAAGCTGCCCTGGGCACAGAGCCAAAGTAAGCTGATTCACCCTGAAATCTCCTTAAACCATCAGTCGGAGCTGACTGTGTTTGAAGCTTTGGCTAAGTCTCCAACTAATACCATTGCTGGCTCTCAGAGTGCAATGCCAAACTGCCCAAGTTTCACAAGGAAATTCAAGACTAAAGTCAGGTTTCTGAAAGGTCAAAATTAATACATAACTCTCCTCTTTCCCTGTCCTCTTCTCTTCAAACCCTCTGCAGACCCAGACAAGTGAACACTGGGTATTTTTTATATGATTGCAACTGAAATTGTACATCCTTAAATTCACCAAAACATTCATTTTTTACACATTTCCTCCCAATGGAAAGAATTAGAGATTTGATTTTACCACAATTTGCACCTAATTATTTTTCTATAGAGTGAAACTAGGAACACTAAAGTTAATCAAGTAGCAAGGACTCAATGGCATAAATCAGTGCATGTTAAACTGTTAGTGGGCTTCCTTAAGCTTCTTTCTGTCTTCTCTGGTTAGACAAAATTCAAACAGGTAAAGATACTACAAAACACAAATTCTCAAATACTTTGTCTTTTCGGTTCGTATTCTAATTGTTATTTGCTTTTACACCTGCGAAGTAAAAGGAGCATTTAAAACATCATATTGGTTTGACGGAGGTGGAGTAAAGCAAAAGGCAACATTTTAGGTCCATTAGGACCCACTACAAATACATTACAGCTGATAACCAAACAGTATAATATTGGAAAAAAAGGGAAAACCAATCAATTTCCAGCAAAGAAAGAAAGGCAAATCTCGAGTAGTATCATATTTTAGTATTGTAATTACATTTTTACATGCAACATTTATTATGCATTGCACACCTGTAGTACCTGCCTATGGTAGATGCTGGAATCCCCTATTAAGTGAGCATCTAATTCAGCACAGTTAGAGAATACCACCTGCAACAGAAAAAGTCCCTCAGCTGTTTTGTTCTTAATGACTCATTTAAACTGGCTAAAGTGCTGATTCCATTAAAGACAGATGAGACCTCTGTCACCTGGCTGCATGTCTCCTCATTTGCTGAAAACCAGAACAAGGCAGACCACTTCAAAAGGCATGCTTTTTATAAGAATAAAAACCAAGAGTCTTGATGCATAACAAGACCTACTAATGAGGCTTTGATGTATGCAAATGTGAGTGCATGTGTGTGACACAGGAAATCCGTTCAGCTGCATATGAATGTATGCTTTTTCTTGTCATGAGATGTCATCTCTACACTCATTTGGCAAAGCTCAGGAAGTCATCTACAGAGTGAGATAGCCAATTGGAGGTGACTATATATAGGTGTCCATATGTCAGCCAGCAGTTGAGGCTGCTGTTACAGTCAAAGGAGAGCCAGGCAATGCAGACAGTAAAGCCTTGGGATGGATTCAGCTCACAGGTAAAGCAGTTGGCTGGGCTTGAGTTCAGTTGTCTACACATAAGCTTATGGTGCACCGATACGATCCCTCAGTGTGTGAGGCACCCACACAGCACCAGCAGACTTGACATAAAGACATATTTCCCTCTGGAGTGGTGTAAGGGCCAGGCAGGGTATCTCTATTGCCACAAGGAGCACTTAAATGATTCCATGTCTTCCTTATTTTTCCTGCTAGTCATATCATTATGACTTAAACATGAACTGGGTTGCAGTCCAACTATATTGTCCTTCCCCTTTAATTCTTCCCTTATTCTTCCCATCATACCTGTTTAAAAGTAAACTGTGGAATTTTTATCACTGGAATTGTTTCAGCTAGAAGAAGATAATTCAACAACCGCCAGGAAGGACAGAGGGCTAATTGTATCTGCCTTTTGCAGAGGGAGGCTGCGTGGTCTCCTGAGATTCCCTTTGATAACCCTGTAGTTTAATCACATCTACAGTTTAGACCAGATGTTTTGTCAGGCTGGTTGTATTAGTACAGTGAAGTTAGATTCATGGCTGATGTGGGTAGCTGTAAAAAGGAGTTGTGCAAGGGTATACCTACTTTTCAGTTGTATAAAATGATAATAATAGCATTCAAGATTTTCTTCACACTCTAGAGCTCAAGTCTGCTTCCTAAAACCATCTCACTGCAATAGTATTTAAGAGTTGCAAGCTGATATTAAATTAAAATGAATGAAAAATATGAAGAAACTGTAAAATGAGTAAATTATTTAAACAAGAGAAAATGCCCCCCCCCCCCCCCCCAACTTTGATGCAGTAGATACTACACTACAGTGTAATATCCTTACACTGTTATGAGGCTGTCATGGTCATCTATTTTATTCTATTCCTCTGCCCTTTCCAGTAGTTGTCCTTGGGCATGTAAATGACAGCTGATAATACACATACACATCAGTATCCATCAGCTTCACATCCCTCTCTATACTCATTCATTAATGCCATTTACTGAAGCTATCAATTAATTTCTCAGCATGCCACAAATAAGGGCTTTTCCCCCCTTATTTGTAGCTTCTCATATGCTACCAGTGAAAGACTAAGGGACCTGATTCTTCCAAGATCGATTGAAATCAGAATAAATTTGGGATATTGAGCAGACTCAAACACTCAGCTATTAATAATAATATTTCTAGATTAATTCAGTGCCAATCAATAAGAAATATTTTTCCAAATCACCTTAATCCAGAGAAAAAGAAAATATGAAGATTTTTCATAAATAATTACCTCATACATGTGAATGATTTATGTTGAGCTTATTAAATACACCCTTAGCGACTGGAAAGGAAGCAAAGCAAATTAGGATAAAGTGGAGCTGAAGAAATCAGTTGCTCAAATATCAAGTTGCTGAAAGATGCAGTCAGAAAATTCATTAATATTTCTTGTTTCCTTGGGGTGAATTTCTGACAAGGGGAAAAAAAATGATTGTGTTTCGTAAGTTGTGCCACTTTTTCTATTCTGCCTGTGGTGAATTCATCACTTCATCTACTTTTGAAGGGAATCCTGTAAGCTAGTGAACAACCCACAGAAAAGTCGACATTCACAATTTTTATAATTTCAAGCTAAAAATTTAGAACACTGAGAATGAGAAACTACTGAGGCTGAATTTCAGAACAAAGAGCTCATACCCATAAATCTCCTTTTAAAAGGTGGCCAGAGTGGGAGGAGGCAGGGACTTTTCCTTTATGTACAATAGCTCAGTTCCTGAAACGTTTGCCAAAGGTATAGGAAACCTAGATAAAAGGCCTTTCTCAGGACAAATGGGGTCTAGGCCAAAGCTCTTAATCAACAGGATTTTTTAGGGTGAGCTGGAGAGAGAGGTCCATCCAAATTCCTCCTACTGCAGCTCTGTCGCTTCAGAAAACAGAGCTGGGACCTTGGCAGAATCAGATGGAGGGAAGTTCTTGAGCCAGGTGATGCAGGCAGAAAGGAGAAGCAGGTTTGGGTCACAGTTGCAAGGACTTTTTTTATTTTTTATACACATAAGGGGAAAAATGTGGCACTCTTCCATCCTCTGCCTGGACCAGGGAATACTTAAATATAGTCCTTTATTAATTCTTTTTATATAGTTTAACAGATCTCATAATGACTGCTTGCTTTTTGAGACTAGCCTAGAGCAGTGTGGTTAGGACTTCTGCAGGCTGACAGAAAATACGGGTTTGGGGTCTCTCATGCTGCAGAAGGAACTGAGGCACATTCCTGCATGAGTTTTCTAATATATTACATCAACACTTCTCTCCTTTGCCATCCTGTGAAAGAAAAACAGCTGTGGCTGTTGTGCCTGGTGAGCAACCACCCTTGCCAGCTGGTGTTAATTAGTAGATTATGCCATAAGTGGTTTTAGGCACAGAAACCCCTGTTAGAAAGATTCAAGGTGTGCTTCCTTCCTGCTAAGTTAGGAGCAATTCTACATGGAAATTCTGCCCTTAGGGATTTTTAGGACTGTATATATATAAAGGGTGAGGTGGACATTTCTCAAGAATATACTTGTGAAGCTTAAATTTCATTCAAATCCCAATTTAGTCAATGAAAGGTTTTGGTTTTTTTAGGTCTGTATTTATGCAACTCTTAGCTCCTAAATCACCAACAAATTTTGAAACTGAAATTTTATTTAATCTGTCATTTTCATCTGACTTCTGTCATAAAATGCCTGTAGACTATCACTTCTAAAAACATTGAAAACTTTCAGGGATGGGGCATCCCCAGTTTCTCTGAGCAACCTGTTCCAGTGTCTCACCACCCTCACCATAAAGAATTTCATCCTAATATCTAATCTAAAGCTATCCTCTTTCAGTTTAAAATTGTTACCGCTTGTCCTATGACTACACTCACTGATAAAGAGTTCCTCCATACCTCTCCTGTAGACCCCTTTCAGGTACTGGAAGGCTGCAATAAGGTCTCCCTGGAGCCTTCTCTTCTCCAGGCTGAACAACCCCAACTCTCTCAGTCTGTCTTCATAGGAGAGGTGCTCCAGCCCTCTGACCATCTTCATGACCTGCCTCTGGATCTGCTCCAGCAAGTCCATGTTGGGACTTGGTTCTTATGTCGGGAGCCCCAGAGCTGAATGCAAGTACTCCAGGTGGGGTCTCACCAGAGCAGAGGGGCAGAATCACCTCCCTCAACCTATTCATTCCTTCCCATTACAAAAAAGTTCTTATATGTCCTTATAATTAAGTAAATATCACTTATGTACACTCATAATAAAGTTACCTCTGCTTCTTAATACAGTATCCCAAATATATACACATGAAGAAATCCACACCTTTATTTACTGGCATATATGTTTAAACAGACGTTTTTTTTAGGGAGTCTCTAGAGTCCTGCAGATTATGTGCTTGAAGATCAGAACAAAGGACTGCCAGCTCAGAGGCTAAGGGAAAAGTAAAGCACTGCAACAGGAGTGCCTTTATTGAGGAGACAAAAGAGCCTTTGATGCCCTCCGCTCTTCCCTCTTTGATGCCAGCTGGTGCAGGTGGGGTACTGGGGCTGTGCAATGACGCATTCTTGCGGAGCCGGCTGGTTTCCACCCCTGGAAACGCTGGTCACAAGTAAGACTGGCAATGCACTGTTGGAATAATTTTTTGGCAGGTTGTCTGCAATCTCCCAGGAGAGAATTTAACCAAGGTTACAGAAAAAGACCACCTCATTTAGAAAAAAAAAAAAAAATCACTAGTTTTTTAATAGGTAAAAGCAACCTGTGATTCATATTAGATAAATAACTCTCCCTCAAACATCAGGCCAGTGACATAAAAAGGAAAAGGCTCATATTAGAGTGAAATTTCCATTCAGCATCTACAGCTCCTCTGAGTAAGAAGCACTATTGTTCTGGTTTACTGTACGAGAGCTGATGAGACTGAAACGAGATTAAGTGTCTTACAGGCTAATCATTTTATTCTTATATGAAACCCATGGATTTTAATTTTTCAGGCGAAGATTTCTGTTTCAGCATCAATACTTCATATTAAGGATGGGTCGAAACTCAAATCTAAGACTGTCTGTGTGTTTGTCTTTATGTACGTGTCTAAACTGAAAAGCTGTGGCTTGGTTTTGTCTTTAGATCTCAGTGATGTTGGACTACGTCTCAGCTGCTCTTGCAACAAAGCTTACAGATGTCTGCTCCTCTGTCTAGGGTTTTACTCTTTCCTTTTTGTCATATCTCTAACTGAATCTCTGCACACTGTAGATACATTTAGAAATATGACAAACAATTTAACTCATATTGGCTGATAGAGCTATGAAATGCCTAGCACTGCAGAGAAAGTAGAGGAAAAAACAAATGTGAAAAATAACTATTATTTCATCCAAGCAGGACTTTTTTTAGGCTTAAGTATCTTACCAAACGTCATATTTCCCTCCTCTCTTCAAAATTTCTGCCTAAGGAAAATATTAATATTAATTAAGTTTCTGTTTAGGCCTTTCAGAAGGTTATATAGAGAAATCTTTTCTTTAGCTCTGTTTTATGCCAACCTCTTTTTCTTCCTTTCTAACTGTCACTTTTATCTTTTATAACTATAAATCTTTCACAAATATCATAGAGTGATTAGAAAGGGGAAGTGGCTGTACATAACATAATATTACATTTCTTATAGGAAATATTGAACTGAGTTCTAATTTTCATTTGAAGTGTTCTCTGGTAATAATACAGGTATTATGGAATTTTTTGTTATTAATTATATGCATCAACATATGCCATAACACTTGATGTAACCAAATGATGATTAAAAAAAATCTCAGAGCTCTCATTACTTCTGCATTGCAAAAAAAAAAAGGCAGCTGAATAAAAAAAACAAGAAACTAAGATAAATTACATTCTTCAGTAAGCTATGAAATAGTGTCTTCTTTAATATTATATGATTTATATAAGATTATAGAGCAGATCAAACAATCCTTTATATGGGATTATAAATTACTCCTTTAATTTAGAAGTAAATAAGGATTTATAAGGATTTTCCTTAAAATCTAAAGAAACTGCCTCAAGCTTTCTACAATTTACCTCTTTGTTTTGATGATAATTCTTAGCAAAACCCAAGACTTTGAGTAACAGTGTCTATCTTAAAGAGTTATGATGACTCTAGTTAAGCTGATTAAGAACTAGTTAAGTGATAGACCTGAAATCTAGATGTGAATGTGTAATCCTTATTAGTGGAGGATCCTTCTAGGGAGGTTTTGAAAGGACCGCTTTCCAAAAGGCCTGTCAAGGATTTACAGGCAAGTATGAAACCATTGCTAATAGCATTTGCAGAAGGAATAAGACTGGTAAGATGATCAATTACCATGCAGGCATGGTGGTCATAACCAGACAGAAAGGCCATAAAAAATGCAAAATAATAGGTTTTGGTACAACAATGTCATCAATGTAAGTTCAGAAACATGTGATCTTTAAAAAATGATCAAAGAAAGAGAGAGTAGGAGGAATGGTGATGATCTGCCTCCATCCCACTAGTGGAGGTTTGTCCAGGAACACTGCTTCGAGTGCTAGTACCTGTGTCTTAAAAGAGATTCTGAAAAATTGAAGGCAGTCCAGAAAACTAGCCTCCATAAATATTTGAAAGAATAAATCTTACAGAGAAAATAGCCTCAGAATAAGTTTGGTCTGTTTCTTTTATCAAAAGGAACCCTGAAAAGTGGCTTGATCGAAGCACATAGATGTATTCCCAGAGAAAATCAGTGGCTACAAGATGGTCTTTTTGTCTAGGAAAAAATAGGTCATAGCAAGAATCAATGGATATAATTCAAAGCCAGAGAAAATTTAAATGAGAAACAAGCCATACCGCATTAACAGTGAGAGTGTTAATGCACTAGAATAGGCTACCAAAATACAGAAGTATTTCTCCATCTCCTGGGACCTTCAGATGAAAATTGGGTATTTTTCCAAAAGATACACCTTTGCCAGGTGTGAAAGCTTCGTACAATATCAGTTGGGTAGGTTGATAGGTCCATGTAAATCCCAAGTCCTTAAAATTTGGGTCATGGACCAGTCAGTGTCCACTTCCCTTTTCCACTTTCCACTTTTGCCTTTTCCAAAGGCAAAAATTAAGTCAAATACAAGCTTTAGGCCATTACAGTTTAAGCAGCTGGCCCCTCCATAGAAGTCCAGAACCCTGACTGAAGAGTCTTGGTTTACTATAAAGTACAGAGGGAGGGTTGAACTCCTTGGGTTGGACAGAAACACCAAAAGCCATGTAGAACTTCTGTTCTTCTCTAGGGCTGATGGGCATTCTCCACTGGCAGGATACCAGGCAAGTACCAAGACATCCAGGTCTCAAAAGCCACAAGCAAGGAACACAATCAAAGTGCCTTTCTTTTTAATACATTTTAATTAGTTATGGTTAGATCACTCTAATCTTTGTAGTTAAACATATTCAGTTTCTGCAGTGATTCTTTCCTGAGTCTTCCTTCTTTCAGATGATTGATCTATACAACTGGATTTCTCTTATCAAAGATGTGTAAAGAGAATAGCAAATTCACAGACTGGGAAAGAAAATGCATGAAGGAGCCTGAAGTCTTAGTGACTCAGACATTTACCTGAGAGGTGACTGTCCTGATGAAGTTTTGCAGACAGAGAAGTTCTTTTATTCCAAACTCAGCAAAGTTCTGGGTAAGAAATTAGCTTCTCAGCTATGTTAGACAAACTGACATATTAATTACTGTGGGTTTTTTTGAATAAACTCACATACATTTTTGGGATAACCTGTCCTATGTGGGCATATTCAATGTTCTCCTTGAAGTTTAGGACTGTGACAGAAAGATTTCTAGAGGGTTTAAGCAGGAGATGAATGATAAACCACAGAGAAGGGGGAAACCTCTGGGCATTTAAAGAAGCAACATTTTCAGTTCCTATAAAATATTAAAACCGAGCAGGGAAGTGCCTTTAGAGATAAGTGGCAAGTGAGGAAGGATTCTCTGGATTGCACTTTTAGATGTAAATGTCTTCCTTTTTTGGATCTGCTCCTTCTGTACAAAATATATATTGGTTAAATATAATTTATGGAATTATTAGAAAATATGGTTAATGTTCACAAAAAAAAGAATCTGTTCTGCCAAAATGCTAGGCAAAATTGAAATGTAAAGCAAGGCAATAAATATTCTTCCTAAAATACTTCTGTGATATACATACATTTAAATTGGTTTAAAATATGTTTCTTCAGTTAGGGTAGCTATTTTTGTCAAGCCATTCAGAAGTGGACATTACTCCTATAAGGTTTCTAAAAGACAGGACTGGGATAATTTAATTCGCCCTGCTTGGTTTTAACGTAGATCAGAGTTGATGGGTTTTTTTTGTTTGCAAAACAAATATTGTAGATTGCGTTTACCAATTTCCAAGTGTCCAGGCAATGGGTAATGGCATCAATCTATACGTGAGAAAACACATTGCTATTTGAGATAAAAATAGCTGACTCAAACAAGCTTTGAATAATTACAGAAGCCTTGCCTTTCTTGACTTTAATTTGCAAGACAAGAGACAACTCCAAGGGTCTTACTGATGCAACATGTGCACAAATACCCCGTACTCCTGAACTAGAAATGTATAAATATCATTGAAGCATATAGATGTGTACATCAGAACAAGTCCATTTGTAGTAAATAGACATCATGGTCGATGACATTAAGGATGTGTACTGCTTCCCCATACTAGGTGCCTACGTTTGATTGGATAAATGATAAGCTAAACTCCATTAAATGTACTTCATTGCCTACACTAGGAGCCTTGTTAGCCATCTCAGATGTTGACATCTAAAGATAGTCACATGAAACAAAAATTTGACTAAAGAAACATAAAAAAGAAGCAAAGAAAATGCAAGCCTTATAAAATTGAGTATGTTTTCTGCTTGTATTTTTGTGCTTTGCTCTTTTTCTAAGCAATACTTATTAAGTAGCAGCTAATTTTCCTAATTAGTCAATTCCACTACTGTGTTTAATAAATTTCATTGTTGAGTTATATAAAATAGAACCTAAAGCCTGTAAAACCTGCTAGTAACTAACCATTGCAATATGTGTGGTGGCTGATTATGTGTCCCTTAAATGAGTAGATCTTTTAACCTTCCTCAGTTCTTAGAAGAAAAGTCAAAATAAAGCTATGGTTTTAAAAAAACATTTCTTTTTCCAACAAGGGTCAGAATTACAAAACTTCCTTAGAAACTATGGTAGAACTCTCATGCCATTGAGAGATTGGTCTAGCATGAAGTTCTGAAGAGTATCTGAGCTTTTACTTGCTGTCAGAACCCATCACTTTTGATAAAACTTGTCAGTTCCTTCCAATCTCAATGGCTGTATAAAATACCAGTGGGGAAAATCTGTATTCATATTGTTCAAAGTGATCATAGGGTATTTCCCAAAGCTTCCAAATACAGAGTTGATCTCACATCCTTTTGCAAATAAACTTTAACTCACATGAGCAAGTCGATCAAATCTGGCAAAGAGTTCATTCAGCATTCGGACCAACTCCTGGGCTGACAGGGTCGTGGAGAGGTTGGTGAATCCTTTAACATCTGCAAAAAGAATGCTAAAAAAAGAAGAGACATTAATATTGCAGTCTGTTTCCTTTGATAACTGAATGTGCTAAGTTACTTTCTAGTAATTCACAAGTGAAGGATCATTTGAAAGTCAGGCTACCTTTGCTCTAGACTTCTGGAGATTCTGGAGTATTGAATACAAATACTGAAGGGACTAAAGAAATACTACCAAGTATGAGGAATTGTTTTGTAAAAAATGTGTTAAACAAATTTTGGAATTTCAGATCATTCAGGAAGATTTAGTTAAGCTGCAATGAGCACCCTTGTCCCCATTTATCAGTGCAAAGACTGAGGCATAGTGCATCCATAATATAGAAGGCTATATAAAAAGCTATGCGTTAGTATCTGACAGGGTTCTGTGAGGGTGGGTTTATGTATAGCTGTTTTTTACAATGGGTTTGATTTCATCGATTTCAATTTTTGCTGTGATTTTCAGGCTTTACTTTTCTTCGTGTCATACAAGACTCAAATCCTAAGACAACAGTCAGATTCATGACAGTCGATATATCCCAGGCTCAGGCCAGCTTTATTGCATCTGATTTTAGGCACTTGACAGAAGTACCTGAGTTAGAAGTATAGTACCATCAATGTAAGGTATGAGTCTTTCTTTGGATGATTCCTTGTTCTTTCCACTGACTTCACAGGGATCCTGGTGTGATTGTACTTTGAATTTAGTTGCATCAAATTGGGTGCCTGAAGTTATGGTAGGATCTTAATCAACAAACCAGCTGCAAACAGAGCTCTAATCTGTATTTCAGCAGCCAGTAAATTTTCTAGCTGTGCAAATTTGTCTGTTCATTATGCCTACAATGAGCACATGTGAATACAGAGAAAAATACACATACGTAAAGTCTGTGGTGTGCAAACTATCACCTAGACCAAAGCATTTAACAGCTCAGTACCTAGTAACTGAAGGAAGAAAAGTATTCCCTAATTTAAAAAGTAGTAGCATTCAAAAAGACACATATCATGCTGGCACAGACTGAAAATAACCCTAATGAACCTTGTTTGGAACTAATAACTGATGTTACAACCTGAGTAGCTGAAGGTCTTCCATTTCTACAGTTTTCATTATCAAAACAACAAAAAACTGGATACTAATTTTAGGGATTCACATTTCATTGGTTTAGGTAATGTTCAGCACTCAGCATTTAATAAAAAATAGGGTGAAAGCTATTTTTGAAAAGATCTAGTCCCTGGCATCTGTAGTCTAAAGTACATAGAATTTTCATTCTAAATCTCTTTCAAGTCTAAATTATGTTTCAACTTTTCACCCCTGACTACAACTCTTTTCCCTTCAAACAGAAGGGTCGTCTTCTCCCTGTTTTGGTTCTCCTACAGGAACACTTAGTCTGAGAATGAAAAAGGTTAATGGAAGACATTTTAATTTAGTGCAACTCAAACCTTTTGTAAGGGTCTCTGATACTTTCCACCAGATTTAATAAAATAATACATTTGAGCTACTGCAAGGCCACAGAAGAAGCAGATAATCAATTTACTCTTCTGCAGAAGTTCAAATTATGTTTATTGAACTCTTCCAGACAAAGTTATTTTTGGGCTTCGTCAAAAGGCAAAGTGCATGCTTTCCTGGCAAACCATGTCCCATCATATCCCAGGATGTTTATTTTTCACTTCCTTCGGTGATGACCTCTCATTCATTTGCCCTTGTGGTTTAGGACAAACTTATGGCAAATGTTAGTGGCTTAGCTAAATATTCTGATGGTCAGGAACCACAATAAAATCAGAGATTCTTTAAGATCATGGAGTGGAAACTGATCGTTCCAGTGTAAATCTACAATGAGGACTTATTGTTTTCAGTTGCAGCTCATAGGGTAACTATCACCTTCCTGATGACTAATTTAAGAAAAGATAAAATTTAGAGAGGGGAATAAAAAAGGAAAATGAAATTATGAAAATGACAATAAGAACAATTGAATGAAAATGGCTGCTAAGCAGAGGAGGCACATGACATATCTACATCTTTGAGAGCATCTTACAATTCTTTATCTCATTTTTCAGCGTGTGGGGTCAAACAGAAAGCTTTGGCAGAATTTCTGTCCACGTGCTGGCAGGGGTCCCCTTTCTGTGTAACCCTGACCACTTAATAAAAGTGAAAAAAATACACAAATCGTCCAGCCCCCAATGTTCAGTTCAAATGGGTCTTCTCAGGGCAAAGGCACCCAGACATCCTAATGAGTAAAAGAAGGCACCAAAGAGCTTATCTGCTCATGGATTAAACAAGGGTACACTGATTTTCAAATTTATTAATTAATAAAGAAACAGAAGAGAAATTCTCAAACAAGAGGCACTTAGCAGCATCTGAGACCTTAAATATTAGAGTCTTCTCCACACACCTGACATTCTCATAACGGTGAATGTAGATCTTATGAAACTGGTGTTGCAAATGTTCATCTTCTACGTTGGTCATATCATTTATCATTTCCAGGACTACAAACCGTGGTAAGACAGAGAGCACCAGCCGCTCCTAAAACAAAGAAGAAACCAAAGTGTCAGTCCCTGTCTGAATTAGTGCTTCACAGGAAACTGATTGAATTTAAGATGTGACCCTCCCCTCTAAAAACTCTAGCTCAGACCATTTGTGATAATTCACGTTACCAACCTAAGTCCAGACTGTGGACCCTTCTCTTCCCTTCCTTTCCTAGAAATTCTTCTCTTTAAAGTTTTAAGCTTACTTGCTGTTTATTTAAAGATCCCATTAAACAAGCCTCTCACTGAACATCACTTACGAACATACCAAGCACTGCATTCCCAGCAGTGGTATCTTGATTAACAGATATAGGCCAGAGGAATTCAAAAGTCCTCAGCTGCAAGCAGGATCACATTTTTATTGTTGTTTATTTATCAGAATTTACAGATTGTATGTTTAATATTCATAAACTGTATAATTAATGCTGGAGAATAAATAAAGCAAAAAATATGCAGAGGAACCTGACTTGTCTTAACTTAGGGAAAAGGACAGCATTTAAACTGAGCTTAGTTGTATTAGTTGTGTTATCAGAGATTAAAGACAGGGATAATATAAACTAATACGCACCTAAGAAATGTTTTATGGGAAAGTTTTAGCTATAGACTAGTTTGTATATTAATAGGGTTACAGTATTTGACAGGAAATAAGTTTTAAAGTGACTTGGGAATCTCAGAATCTTCTCAAAATTCTGTGGCATCAAAGTGCTTACCTAATTTTGACAAATGGACTGGGTTTCAAAGTTCCTTGAATTCTCTGTATATTTGTCTCAGAAACAAGCATTTATATATGACAATGAAGCAGGTTTCCAGGATGACTCATTTGACTTGTGGGCCACTTCACCTCTTTTTTGTAGATCCCCCCAAGACAGATCTGTTCTGCTGACCCAGAGCTGACCCATTCTTTTTCCCAAAGGCTTTGTACGACCTCCCTGTCCTATAACGGATTCACAGCTGTTCACATCATACAGTAAGGGCTGTACAACAGCAACCACCAAGAACATTCTCCAAAACAGACTTCTCCCACACTGAAAGGTATGAGGGAATGGAGAAAATGGGTTGTTCTGCAGCTGACAGCCTGCTCCCGGCCGTCTTTGAGGCCCAAAGGGAGCAGATAGACTTTCACTCATTCATTGTATGGACATTTGTGGCAGAGTGCCTGCTGAGAAAGGAGAAATTACTTTATTGGGATGGTGGCAAAATGGACAGTTGGTTGCTAGTGGTAGCGGGAGTCTCCACTGTAAGGGTCCTCGTGTGTCCTCAGCTAGGACAGCAGAGACGCCTCACATGACTGTTCTGTTCAGGTCTTATAACCTGGCTGGCCCATGATCCTGTGTGACAGCCCTGGTCCTACATAATTATATACATGCACATGTTTATTAGTAATGTATATTACTAATGTATATTAGTAGAGTATGAATGTATATTAGTTTATTATTAGTGTATATATTCAGTAATCTGTATATATTACTGTACATATACATTTAGGTTTTGTGTATACATATTTTGTGTATACACATATGTATACATATATTTGTATACATGTACACTGAAGTGCTGCTTTCCAGCCCCCGTCATAATAGAACTACCAACCAAATTTAAGTAGAGCCAGGCAATCCCTCAAAAGATTATTGAATTCTTTCTTGAAAGCACTAGATCATGCCCTGAGAGATTTCACAACATCCCTGTTGCAGTGGCTCATCGGTTTGACAGCTCTGGCAGATTTTGTGAGTATCCCACCCAAATCTGCTTCTCTGCAAATTAAGCTTGCTTTTTATCCTTTCAAAGTGGGTATGGATAATCATTGATTGCCTCCTTCCCTGTAACAATCTTTCTGTACTGAGATGCTGGTATTGTGTCCTCTTGCCCTCAGTCTTTCTTTTCTAGTTTAGCCAGATCTGTCCAGTATTGGAATATATCACTCCAAATCACTCTGAGGCAAAGCTACCAGTTTTTCACTGAACTTTCTCCAAATTATTGACCATCTTTACAGGATTGCAAAGAGTGAAATCTAACTGAACTAGGGAAGAGAATGTCAGTTCTGTGAGCTACTTGTCACCAAATTTCAGGTGACATTTTGGGGAATAAGATAGGTCTATCAGACACTTATGGAGACTGTTACGAGATGAAAGATACCAATGAAAGAATTTCAATCTAAACATGAGGAGGAACTTGTTTACTTTGAGGGTGGCAGAGCATTGGAACAGCCTGCCCAGGGAGGTGGTGGAGTCTCCTTCTCTGAAGACATTCAAAACCTACCTGGACACATTCCCGTGCAACTTGCTCTAGGTGGACCTGTTCTGGACCGGGGGGGTTGGACTAGATGATCTCCAGGGGTCCCTTCCAACCCCATATCACTCTGTGATTCTATGATTCTCCAAGGCAATGCCCATGGAGGAAATACAGTGAAATGTGAATCTTTCGTTGTATTTCCAAAGCAATTTATTGATACTAATGTGGAGAAAGTATTTCCATAGTAACAAGCCATATGGAGGGTGGAGGTGATTTCCACACCAACTCTTCCCTTTTATACTTAGGAAAGGCAACTATTTCCGTAAATCTTTTCTTCAATCCATCCCAGTCCACCTGACCCATCATGCTTTAGGAAACGCCTTTTGCAAGACTGGGAATTGAGATCAGTGTTGAACTAGACATGAAGTGGGAGCAAAAAAATATAAAGAAAGTGGTTTCAGAAAAGAAAATTTCCAAAGGTTTCAAAATGTCTTTAGTGAAAATATGAATATGGAATAAAATGAGTAATTCAAAATAATGTCATATAAATATTTGATGAGAAAAAGAGTGAGTCCTGGAAATAGCATTATAAGTTTTAAGATGTTCAGAAATTCTAATAGATTGCAGCTCTTTAGGGCTGTCTTACTCAAGCTTTTAAACTGTAAGGAAATAAATGCTTTATTACCACTATTGTTAAGAATTTTTTAACCAAGAAGGAGCCGCGAAGTAGGACATAATCTCAGTTCCAGAAGAGTCCTGGTGCAGGACAGAGCACACCTTATGAAATCTAATTATTATTATAAAGTTAAATTATGATGAACATGGTAAATAGATGTGTTTTGTGTATGACTGTTTCTAGGCAGGCTTGATCCAAATCTTAACATCAATTTCTGGGTTTTTTTGGTCAGCTAAGACAGCCTGGTCTTGCTTTGTGTCCTGTTCTAGTCAGTCAGGTGAAAAATTAATTCTTGCCATCACTTCTTAACAATGGCTATTTTCCTTGATTCTTATTGCCTTAACTTGGGCTGAACACCCTAACTGATACAGCATTTGCATTTTCCATGCATATTTCTTACTTTTCCTTACATTAGGAGCAGCCTTTTCTTCTGTTCGTACCTCACCTCTCAGTCCTTAGAAGAGTTTTGATCTCCTAAAGTTCTATTTTGGTCACACTCATGAGAAATAGGAGGATAAAAGGCAGTTTTAGGTTGTTTTAGAAGAATATGGTTAATTCTTGAACCAGCTGTAAGGTGAACTCCATCCCTATTGAGTACCATAGAATAAGTACAAGTGAAAATGCACTCCACAGGCAATACAGTGATTCTTGGCATTGAAATTCTAGATCTTACAAAAGGGAAGGGGTTTGATTCTGAGCTTACAGGTTCTCCTATCACCATAGTGGTATCTTGACATTTAGCTCGGCACTGCTTAGCCTGCTTTCTGGCTGCAGTTGCTTACCCCCATGGTTGTTTCAGCACACTCCAGTGAGATGCTATTTAAGGATGAAGGCTGGGCCACTAGTACCAAAGTACATATGACCCAAGACTCCTGGCTTAAGTTCCTCCCTATACTATCTTTTTTCTTGTGGAAGATTAAACTTGGAATCATAGAATGGTTTGGGTTGGAAGGGACCTTAAAGATCATCTTGTTCCACCCCCCTGCCGTGGCCAAGGACACCTTCCACTAGACCAGGTTGCTCAAAGCCCCATCCAGCCTGGTCTTGAACACTTCCAGTGATGGGGCATCCACAACTGTGTTACATGTTATATACACTTCCCATTTTCTGCCAGAGAAGCAGATGTTGAGGTTGTTGTGAGGCAACTTGGTATTAGGAAGCTACACAATAAACTAATATGATCTAGGCTGTGGGATATGTCCCTTCTTGAGCACCAGAATGTTTTAAGAGAGAACAAGATGAGCAAAGAAGGATGACAGGTGGAATGAGAGAGAAAGGCAAAACAATCATGAAAATGCTGGGGGTTTATGCCAGCAGGATTAGATGCTGTGGATGAAATGTAGCTGTGCATGAAACACCTGAAAAAATGAAGGAACCTCTCCCCTGCATTTGTAGGAGGCAATATCATTTCTAACTTACAACTTTTATGGTGAAGATAATGAAGAATTCCCTCTCTGAGCAGTCTTAGTAGTTAGTAAACAATCCGCAGCTACCATGAAAACACATTGTGGCTAAACACCCTCATTTGTCTGGATGGCAGCCCCAGCTGAGGTGAACTGTACATTTACTTAAGGAAGAAAAACACATGCTGCTAATAGCTTCTGCTGGAGTGGAAGTGTGTAACGCTCCACTCTGAGATGGCAGCTTTCTCCTGGGCTCCTGCCTGCATAGCATGCTAACATGGAAGATGAGAGAATGGAGACTTTACTAATCTTTAATCCACCTGCCCTGCAAAAGTTTACTAAATCCAGGGCTGCCTTCAGAAGGGAGAGAAAAAAAATGATGCGAGGCAGTGATAACTAATATAGAGTGGGCAGTGAGCTACAGTGCAGTGAGCTCATCCTTTATTCTGGTAAAAAGCCCAGCTCAGACCTTCTGTTTCCCTATACAGATTGTACTAATTTTAGCACATCTGCATTGTTTTGATTTCTTTCCACCCTTCCCACCTGGGAATTTAGCTATCCTCCATTCTTCTTCTGATCTGTAAACACTGGGTGTGGTGCTTGTGATAGCAAAAAGAAAACCAGCCCCTCAAGAGGTCCTTTACACTCCTGGAATCCCAGGTTTTCAAAGGGATGTCTACCCTAAGATAGCTCCACTCTCAAGCAAATGGTCCCTGGCATCTTAAGATGGCATGTTTGGGAACAGCTGCTGAATGGTACTCCAGGATCCAGAAATATTTTTCATACTTTGTGTTATTCAGTCTCCTATATCCAAGGACACTTAGGCTATATATTCTCTTATTTCTTCACTATCAAGATACACTTCTCAGTATGACCATATAATAAATCCATCCTTTGAATAAATCAGATCAGTCTTTCAAGAGCCATATGATTAAAGTGTTCGATGGGTTCCTGTGAAGATGTTTTCACAATAGCACAAAATCTTTTCACTGTGAAAAGAAATATGTTATTTCCTACCTTATCCTTGTAGGAAGACAAATAGGAATACAAATTAAAAAAGAAAAGAAGATAAAAGAAAGAAAGCAAACAGAAATCCTGGTTATTATTGAACTGCTTATGAAATCTGCAATGAGAAGATAAAAAATGGTGTTTTCTTTATAAACATATGGCTAAAATGGAGAATATACATTTTTCACAACAGGAAAACCTTACACTCTTTGTTTGCCTTTACTTAAGATGGTATCAAGCAATAGTTCTAGAATATTTATTTAAAATAAAACATAGTTCACTTGACACATGCTCACTAAGCCAAGAAAAATGCGTGCAGCACATTTGGTATCTTACCCTTCATGCTACTCATTAAGGTAAGTTAAACGTTCTTGGCTGCACATAAGATCTGGCAATGACCCATAAAATCAGAGGTTAATTAGTATGCCTCTGCTGCAGTCTTCCTCTATTAATACTGTAGCATGTGAAGAGCTCTTGTCAGGATCACAATTGAAGGTGCATATACAGGTCATGTCGCTATTGTGTATTATGTATGTCATGCTACAGAGGAACACTACAAGAAAAATAATGTATACGTGTGTTATGTGTGTGAGAGTGTGTGAGTCTGTGTATAGTTTTACGAGGCACTCCAGCCACTACTCAATTCTCTAATACTAATACATTCAAAAGACAGAAAATTCTTCCCTCTACAGGTATCAGCTCTCCTTTGCTGTTCCAAGCTGTTCTTACACCACGCCAGACTGACAGCATTGTAGGTAAGGATGCTGAACCAGGTCCCTTTGAGAAATCAGACACCAGTGTAGATCATGTCCACCCTTTCTTTTCCTGCAGCTGATGCTAATATTCTATGGACCAGGACGTGTCCCTCTTGACAGGTCTTTCACATTACTTTGCTTGGGTCCAGCAATTAAAAAAGATTTTTAGCTATCCAAGAATGAGTGCCAGGTCACTGCCCCTTTCATATACGGATCCTTGCCATATTACTCCCCTTTTAACTAGTTAAATATTGTTATTCTCATTTCACAGATTTAGATACTGTGGCACAGAAGAACAACATAAATGTGCAAAAGAGCAGTAGCAGATAGCAGAGAAGAAAACTGAAAGTTTTTATAGTCTTCTGTACCTCACTATTTGCATGATTAAAGAGTCCTTATATTTCTAGTCTATCTCCTAGAAGGCATATTGAGAGAGGGAGGGAAAGACGTGAGAAAAAATATCTTCTCTTTTTCATACAAAGGCCTAATAAGGAAGTGTCATGAACTCTAGGGTAAAAGAAACTACGTTATCCAGCTGTTTTGAAAGCTTGCTAGTTGAGCAATTGGCAAAGTGTAATTCAAAGGTAAGCAGCAGTCGTGGTAAGTGGTCTAAAAAGGAACAGAAATATATTTGCTCAAGAAAAGGGACATAGAGGAAAGAATATAGCAACAAAGAGATGTTATAAAAGAGCTGGTGATCTATTCTGCTATTAATCACTCACTGTAACACTGATACTTTCTCTAATGTCAACTTCTTTTATGCACCTGTAATAATCATTCTTTGTTGAACAACTTCTCTGTCGTCTGTGTGTACTGATCCCTTGTGTCTCTCATACTGAAATCAAGGGGTATCAACAGTGTTTATAATTGCACAAATGTAGCTGGGCACTTTCAAGAAAAAGCAGGATGCATCCCCAATGAGTAAATAACAAACTTTGGAACATTTTTTTGACAAGAGACAATTAATCAGTGCACAAGGTCTCAGACTTGTGAATAAAACCTGAACTGAAGACCTTTCCACTGGTGCTGATCAAAGAAAACAAAATACCAACAAGCATAAAACATAAACAAACAACCTGAGGCCTGCAGGAGGTTGTCAAGAGGAAGGTCAAACTCCCCAAGGTTTCCCTGAAGATCAGGTGAGGGCATCATCCCTGCAGGGTCTGCTGTCTGAATAAGCTCCGTGCACCGATTCCCCTTAGATGGTTCATGGGAAATGACGAAATGCTGCCTATAGTGCCTTGGGATTTTGCTTTTTTTCTCAACTTCTTTATCAGGGTTGGCTTTGCCAATGGTTAAAAAGCCCCTTTTGAATGACAGTTCAGTTCAGGTTATGCTCTTCGTCCTCTACACATACTTTTAGATGCGTGAACCTACATGTATCTTGTGTGAGGAGGTCTTTGGATTAGGGAACAAGTTGCTTAAGGTTGTTCCCAAGACGCTTCTGTAAAACTGGAGTGGATATACCCCAGAAATGTTTAACTTAACAGAGAGTCTAGAGAAACTACTCTACAATTTTCATCTTGATTTTTAAGAATAATTTTGCTAGAACCATCAAGCTTGGCTTTAACAACATTTATGATATGTATCGTTGATGCTTTGTTGTTGCAAGGACTGAAGTTATAGCATGAAAAAAGGTCTGCTCAGAGCAGTGGCTTTAGCTTTTCTGGAGCACATGAACTTTCGTTATGTTTAGGAGAAGTAGATTAAAATGGTATTTTTTTCTACTGAAAAACTGTCAGTGTTCAGAATAGATGTAATTACTGTAGATGCCACTCTAGAAAATGGGAATTAGCACCTCTCATTATGATGAACAGCTCTAAAGAGAAATTCCTTCATTCTTATGTAGTGTACAACAGACAGTCTATTTGCAGCTGTTCTTTCTTGTGTGTTATCGAGACATTGGCAAGTAATTAAAAAATATTGAAGGAACTGCAATATCTAATATGTACAGGCTTGTGGGGTTATGAAGTTGCATGTTAGCTTTTACTACTTACTGCTGCAATATGCAATATGAACTGTATGAACTTCCTTTTATTTGAATTCAGGCAGTTCCCATTCCCACTCATCCCATCCTTGGCTGCATGTTCCATTTAGGCATCTGCTGTTCTCGAAGAGAAACAATGCCAGACCACACAGGAGGTTTTGGAGTCTCCTTTTGTTTAGCTGTTGGCTACGAAACGTAGCTAGAGTCTCATCCAAACTGATAACCCCGTGTTTATGAGAGTTATGACTTTTTATAATGGTGTCTAATTAGTTGTTAACCAAGAAGTGTTATAAAGTTTGTAGTAATGCAAGAAGTAAAAAGATGTTTTCACACAATTCTTGTAGGAAGAACAGTTTATCCAATTGTTTCCTCAATACTATTGTCCATAACAGCATGAGACAATATATATAGCACATGCTAAAGGGAAGGACTGTAAGATACTACTGGTCTTTTGCTTTGCTTGGATGATGAATGGTATGAAGATTCAAATACCTGAAGCCACATTACAAAGTCTTGGCAGAGCTTGATGATTAACGGTCTATTGCCAGGTGTCAAAGGAGGTGCCCTTCTCATCAGCCAGTTGGCCATGTGAGAATATTGCAATCTTAATGCCTGTTTGCCCTGTGTTCCCTGAGCTGTAGAAGGCTGATTCTAGGGCTGCCGTTTTGCATTTTCATGCCTTCCCAGTAACATTTTGGCTTCATAAACACTTAGCTCATCCTGTATCATGCTGGGAAGTGGTAGAACAACCCTCCCTGTCATTTTTTTTGGCGTGGTACCCGTTAGTGTTGCTATGAGTATCTTTTAAGTGAAAAATACAAAATATTTATAAAACTATTTTTAAAAGTAACACAATTAATCATGAAACTAAGTGCACCTGATGCTTTAACTACACAGCACGAGCACAATGAATCAGCTCACTGAAAGGCCACATGATCACCACTAACGTGCACAGGAGTGGGTGGGAGCACATGTCTAGGGGTAAGAGCTGGAGTGACCAGCTGTTAGATCTGCTGGGCTACATCATGAAATAGTCTCCTGACACTGCTTTCTCTTTTGAGCTATGTCTTAGCCAAGGCAATAGGAACTACAGGTCTGAAATTCAGCGCCAGTGTCAATATTGAGTGCAGGAAATGGTTAATAATCCCAGTTCTTCTGGATCCTAACACATGATTTTTTACCTCTTGAATGAAGAGCATGTAATAATTACATTGCATTGTGAAACCCACCCATGAAACAAAGACATGCAGTGAAAAGCAGGGGTTACAAAACAGTTTGTATCACCACCCTGCCCTGTTGACATGAACATTTATGCTTACAAGTGACAGCCCAGCCCTACAGTAATCCATTAGAAGTATCTAATACTAACTAAGGAAAAAATTATAGTTTTGTAATTACGTTTCTTCCAAATATCATGATGATCTTGTATTTATTTATTTATTTATTTATTCTGTATTAAACGATCGTAGAAATGAAAAATACCCAGGAGAAAAACATCTAGAATCCTAGAGTCATAGAATTTTCTAGGTTGGAAGGGACCCTTCAGATCATCCAACCACCAACCTAACATTGACAGAAAACAATCAGGCAACTTCAGCAAAATATACATTTCTCAACAGTATTTTGCTGTTGATGTTATTGCTGCTGATGACATGGAACATGACAGAAAGTTCAAGTGCCATTTATTTTTCAGCTTTATATGGTTAAATCACTGCATAACAAGATGTAAAAGAGCTAGAAGGTCAAATCAAGGAATACACCTTGTCAGAAACTTACAAGACTCCCGTACTAAACAGTACAAACTTCTTCTGGGAAGTTTCTACAGATGGGAGTAACGGTCATTTTCTGAAAATCAAATCTCTTTTAATAGGTTTGTAGGTGGGTACTTAAATACTGATGGTATGAAAGGCTCTCAGTTTTTTTCATAAATGTTTATCTAAAAAATTTATTTCACCTTAAATTGTCTCAGCAATGGCATCAATGACTTGACACTGGCTAGCTTAAAATTAGTACTGTTCATGGTCAGATAATTTAAAACCATTATCTGGACCACAGAGTCTCTGTATTAATTGTGAAGCTTGTAAGCACATTTTTAGAGTCCTCCTACATTCATTTCAGGAAAGTTGGTATAAACTTGCTTTAGTACCCTAAAAGTTCTAATCCTGAACAAGAAAGAAAAATGACCTTAAAATGAGTAAGTACATTCAGAGCTCAGGAAATGTACTAGTCTGCTGGATTTGGACCCTGGAGTTCTTTATATAAGCAAGATGACTGCACTGCCGACCAGTTGGCATAAGTGTCTCATTGCTGTAGGGGGCTGAAACTATTTCATTCCCCTTACACATTTCACCTTTGTCCACTTTTCTGAGACAGTCAGCAAGGGTTGCTAGTCAGTGGCAGCTGTGATAATGGCTTTCTTTTTTTTTTTTTTTTTTATTAGACACTTCTCTCTTTAGCAAGGACCTGAGAACACAGGAGGCACAGGACACCAAAACCTGATCAATGAGCTATCAGTCCCATTCACTATCGATCAGCACAGCATTTGAACAGCCTGGTTTAGAGATGAAAAAAAAACATACAGATTTTTGAGAAAGTAGTTTTATCACTAGTGAATCCTACTAGAGAGAGGAAATAGAGGTTTCCTTCTCACCTTTTTATTTTTGGGAAAGTTCCCATGTCTGAAGTCCTGACACTCTTTGGAATTATTTTTCCCCTGTATAAATTGCACTTCAGGGTCTGATTCCCATTTCTCTAGTACTGGCTGTAAATCTCACCATTCTGCTTGAGTCCATGTGACTACTTCACATTTGCAAGGAATGGAAGAGAAGGCAGAGGATGGTTTTTATCTTAATATTACATTAGATTTCTACTTGAAAGTAAAATGTGGGGGTTATGTTCTGACAATAAGAAACAAACATCAGCAGCAAATGTGAAGGAACAACATCTAAAATCTGACATGCAAAATGCTGTGTTTTCTACTACAAGTGGGTTGAGTAGATGGGGGGTTTTGAGACAGGAAAATGTAGAAAATGTACACACCAGTCCTGTGATGTGCTTCTTGGTACCTACAAGGTAATCTACTGAATCACAATATAGTCATGGATTGTGAAGAATATAATTTTGCATATTCCTTCGCTTGCTGGATTAACCAGTATGTTGTACTTTGAGTTTGATCCTCTAAGTAACAAAGGAGCAACACAGAGAACTAATTTCTATTGGGATTGTGATTCTTTAGAAAAAGGCACCAAGATGAAAGAAACTCTATTTAACTGTGAAACTTCTCTGAGCACCTCACATTCAAGAGATTGTTTTATAGAAAGAAAAAAAAAAAACAGACCAAAATGCAATATCTAAGCAGAGGTTTATATAGAATTTTTAACTGTGAGGTTATTGTTTGCCCTTTAAAAATCAGACCTCAATTATTGTGATCATAATTTTATTTATGAAGCATTTTAAACTACTTTTACGATGAAAAAAGAAGGTGACATTATCTGTAAAATTCAGATTACTCTTTTTTTAAATGAAATCTGAACTTTGTTTTCATAGCAGTTTAGAGAGATTTTCATATTCTTAGCACCAGTATAAAAAAAGATGACTTTATAGTCTTTAACCCTCTTAAAGTGTCCTTTCCAATCCCCGTCCAATCTGCTCTTAGTTTAGAGGTTGCAAAGTCCTGATGGTTGATTAAAATCTAGATCTGTAAGAGCTTGATAAAACCTACACAACATGTAAGCTTCTTTTAAAAAAAACAAACCAAACAAACCACCAAATAACAGAGTTCACCAATCTGCAGAGAGCTTCTTAAAGCTGTGGGAAATAGAGATTTTTGTAGAGGAAAGTGCGAAAAAAATCCTCTGGAAGTAGAGATATAAGAGAAATGGTAAAACAGAACAGTTTTCTAATGGAAAAAGAGATTAAGACAGGATTACAGTTTTTGCACAAATAACAGGCAGGAGAGACTAAATATACCAACTGCACACTGTTCTGAAGACTAAGGAGTGTCTTCTCCATCTACAGCCCTCATATCTACACTGGGAAAAATAGAATGTGTATTCATACCCAGGAAATAACCTTTTCATCTGGGCGAATGGTTCTTTAGGGTGGTTGAGCTCAAGTCCTTTGTGGAAATTGAATAAAATAATATTCGAACTGTTTTAACTGTCAAAATGAGCTTTAATTGTATTTGTGGAATCCCCTATGAGAAAGAGATTAGCTGGAAAGTAGGTGTCCAGTAAGCCAGTGGCAGGACTTGCAGGCAGGAAATATCTGTTGGGGTATTCTCATAGAGGACTCTTCTCATTAGACCATTTAATGAAGAAAAGGTTTTTCTTCTTGTTCCCCTCTAATCTGACCAAACCCATAACTACGCCTGCAGATGTTTGTCTTCACTCCACCTGGATTGCAAACATCCCCAGAAGCTGGGTGGACCAGGTATGACCCTCTCACCTGAGTACTCTTTGCAAGACAAGAGGCAGATACTGCTTGTTCCCTACCAACTCTCTGTCTTAATTGTTCCTTCTTCTAGCCTTCACCTCCATCTCCTCTGCCAGTGTGCTAGACAACCAAGAAAATAATCATAAGGCTTAGGGAAAATATTGAAAGGAGTTTTATTTCCTTACAAGTGGACCTTCTCTTGGTGGGATTTGAGATGATGCCTGCCGAGAAAGAAGTCTGCTTGCAAAAGGCAGTCTTGGAGGGTAGGTGTTAAAAATACAGCTAAAGATACTAATGCATTGTGACTTTAGTACCTTCTGGCACTAGCTAACTCCACTGAAACTGCACAAATGTAGGGTTAAAGTAGAATAATTTTCTCTTTTTGGCTTCTCAAGGCTTAAAAACTGGAGGCTTTCTTTCTGATTTGAGTCTTAGTCCCTCCCAATAACTTAGCCCAGCAGTGGCAGTGCAGATTTGCTGTGAGCTCCGTGCAGAAGGTGGGAGTTTTCTTTTCAAGAGTGGTGCAGAACCTGCTACAGAGGTACAAAGGTTCCTCGCCAGAGGATGAATATAAGCATCACACAAATCTGGGCTGATCTGGCCTGTCATCTCAAACAACTGCAGAGAAGGTGCCTCTTTCATAAGATGCCATCAGGTGCTCTAAATCTACCAGAAATAACACAAATGAAATGTTTCAGAGAGGATTTATGTTATCTTTTTTGAACACTAGTCCAATCCACAGGTTATTCACATAAGTAGGACACAGTCCAAGAACTTTGCTTAGCTTGGAAGTAGCCTCCCACCCATATTTCCCTATTACTTTACTCAGACTTCATTAGTCTCATTGGTCTAGAGAGGTCTTGGGTGGAGAGTAAAAGTGTGGCCATCAATAGGAGAAGTCTCTTAGTTATGAGTAAAATAGCAGTCCTGTAAGGTTGTGATCTTATTACACACTTATTACCTTAAGAGGTAAGTGCTAGACTGATTTTTAAAACTATTTAGCTACTTCTGTGCTGTTCCCTTTCTAGTCATTTTAAGCATCCATTTCCAGCTTCAGTCATAAGACATTTTTTAAGTCAAATATTAACCTCCTTGCACAATAATTGTTTTCAGATACGTATAACTTGGCATATCTATGTGTGGTGGAGCAGTAAATTTGTCTGAGAGACTCTTTATAATTAAGTGGCAATATTTGAGGGTTTAAAATGTTAGACAAATTTCAAGTAAAGATGAATTGCTGGGAAAAGAGCAGGTGAGGACACCAGAGATATATTATAAATTCAGTTTTTCATAAAGTTGTAATATCAATATGCGTCTGGATTTAATATGTCATTCATTTAAAATGTAGGGATTTTTCATAATGAGAAATAGAAGTGAAAAGGAAATTTAATGCAGGTTTCTACTCTTCACTGAGGGCAGTTTCACAGCATTTTCACAATGAGGGAAATAAGTAATTCATTGTTTTTGAAAGTTTTGCAGTAGCTAATTAAGAAAGTAAGTTTTACTTTCTGTTTTCATTGCCCAGATGTGATGAAAGCAGAATTACCTGCTGTGTTCTTAGAATAAAATCAAGGTTAAAAAGGAAGACAGTGTTTTTGAAATGGTTATGAAAAAAATACAGCACTGGGTGTCCAACTTTTTGAAACACATAGATATTAAATCATAATATTGACCCAAAATTTCCAACAGGTAGTGGAAAGTGAAGAGAGTCTTTGAACAAAATGGAATTAAGAAAACTGAGAACCTCATGTTTGTTTTTTATTCATAATTACAATGTGTTGAAAACAAAACTGGAAGACATTTTATGGCTGACATTTTTGGTTGGTTGATATAACTGCGTATATTAAGCACAAACAGCTAACTATATTTCATTAGAAAATATTTACGTTAATGATTTTATCAACTGGTAAACTGAGACTTTTTTTACAACACATTTTGACTGTGCTACCTTCTCTAGCTTTCTTCTCTGACATTTCTGTCTTTCTGTGATACAGCTTTTCTGGTACTCATCTGCAGTCGAGTCTCATTTTACTAAGCCAAGCTCTGAGATATTTTAGATCTTCACCAAAATTCCAGTTTTGTAATGAAAATTGGGAAAGAAATAGACACAGAGGTTCCCTCAGCTTCATGGAATGCTAGGACTTCCAAATGATGTCATGCAGGTAATACTATACAGTTAAGTGCATAAACACCATTGACAATGACTGCTGGAGTAATTCTCCTTTGTATCCACAGTACTATTCATTTTATTAATAGAGTGATTAGAGTTAAAAAATTCCTTGTAATCAAAAATGCTAATTTATACTTGTTAAAAACGCTTACTTTTGAAAATGTGATATGCATTAACAGGTAATATCGTTTTTACATTCATGTGAACTACAGATGCCCTATATCATGACATATATGTCTTCAAGATAAAAAAACGTTAGCAGTCTAGCAGTCGCTGAATTATTGCCTGCAGATACTGATCAACTGAGCATAAACAAGCTGCTGAAGAAAAGCTGTCACTTAAAATGTGATGTTGCCAGTCTTCTTCAAGAAGATATGTTTAGAAATTGTTTAAATGAGCCACTACTTCAGAAAAAAAGTGTAAGAAGACTGAGGGAAATGATGTCTATTCCTTAAGCCATTCCATATTGGAATATTTTGTTGTTGTCGCCTCAAATACAAAAGAAAAGTTGAAAAGTATATTACATGTATTATATATACATATATATTTATAGGTGTGACCAGTAACACAGTTTCAAAGATCTACCTAAACTAATTGGAAATATTTCATAAAGCTTTGTTCCTAGATTATTTTATCATTAAACTAAGCTTTAGAAGAGATTTTTCATTTGGTATCCTCATGTCTGTCTGTTTCTCTTGTGGGCATTTTCCTTGGCCTGAATTCATTTTCCCTTATGCATTTCCCATCATATGATGTCAATGACACACAACTTTGTTTGGTTATAGGGGAGTGTCAACTGTAGTGAGGTAACTCTCCAGGAAGTTCTGTCTTCAGGGGACAGTACAGTCCTGAAGCCTTGCAAAGCACTGGGCCAAGACAAAATGCACAGTTCAACATTGACTGATTAAAAACAAATATTTCAGATTCAACTCTCACTTCCCTCTTCACCAAATGGAAACAATAATCTGTCTTTATTTTCCTAATAGGAAATAAAATTTCAGCAAAATTTAATTTCTCAAAAAAATTCTGTCTTCGTAAAAAAAATCATTTTTTATGAGAAAATGAAATAATTCTAATGGAAAATCCTCAGAATCTCCTGGAGCAGGGGGATCTTTTGCTAATGTTTTATAAAGATTTTTACAAAACAATGATCAAATAAAGCTTACAAAATGTTAGTTTAGAAAGGATTAGACAACAAGAAAAATGGAAAAAAAACCCCACACCTCCAACACTCAAAAAACCCAAAAGCCCTAAAAATGTGATCTAAGAGGTAAAATGAGAACAGAGCATCCTAGACAACATCTCTCAAAGCTTCTTCAGTCAGCAAGGGCTGGAGGGGTGTTCTGGCATAGGTAACTTACATTACTCAACACAGTCATGCATTCATACTGAGTCATTAGTTAGCAAAGCTTAGAATATCTTTCTAGACCTCTTCATAAAAGCATGGCTTTCAAGAAGTAAATGAAATAAAGTTGAGAAGCGATATACATACCTATACAACAGGACAAAATGAACGGCTAAGTTCATTCGAGAATGAAATAGCAGGGTAACATATATAAATATACATATATACAGGTTGTATTTTGATTTTAATTCAGTTTTTAAACAGCAGGTGAACTTTCTGATATTTCAGTGGGAATGCAAAATATGTATAGCATGGTACATCTTCTTTCTGCTCCCTTGATACAAAACAATAAGCAGCAAGCTTCTTTATATTCAATGCCTCTTATTCTGGATGGAAAAGATGATGCATCTAAGAACAGCCATGCCTGCTTGGATCAAAAGCTCACTTAACCCAATATGCTATTGTGCACAGTGGCCAGAAGGAGATTTTTAGGGAAGAGTATAAGAACAAGGAAAGCACACAGTGACACTTCCCTACAGTGGCCTCCCAGCTCCAAAAATTCATCAGTGAGCCAGAGGTGACATTTTCTCTATCTAAACAGAGACATTTTCTCTCGTCTAGATAGAGTTCACTTTCATGAACTTTCTTAGAGTTCACTTGACTGATACAAGTCTGAGTATCTACAATAGTCTGAAACATCAAGTTCCCCAGTTTACCCCCTCTTGCCTAAAGAACCACTTTTAAAAACCTGCCAGTTGCCTCTTCTTCTTATATGGGAAAGGACAATGAACAGCCATTCTCTATTCATCCTTTTTCCCAGCAAAAATCTTTAAGATGTCATATCAGATCGATACACACCAGCAAAATAACAGCATGCAACTCACTTAACCTGCACAAATCAGGTAGAATCACATTGGAGTCAGCAAGGCTACAAAAGCCTGGTCATGTCCTATTATCAATTCCAGTTAATTCAAAAATAGGATTGTTTCTCCAATACCTGTCGCTGATTTTCTGTCTCTAGTCTCAGTCTGGCTTCTACACATCTTCTGGTCTCCAGGAAGGCTTGACGTTGTGCTCTGTCTGATAGGTAGCTAATGAAGATTCCTGCGGTGTTCATACACATAAATAACACTGCCTGAGCCGCTATCTGCAATGAACAACAAATAGGATTTGATCAGACAACAGAAGCAAAAATATCTGTTTAAAAAGAGAAAGACAGAGAGAGAAAGAATGACTGCTCTGCAATCATGTAGGCAGTAAAACTAAATCGTTAGGAAAGTTTACATAAAAGAATCTCTTGGATCTTAATTAGAAGCATCAAACGTGCAAAATTCTTTCTGCCTTGAGGAAGAAATATGCGGTATTTGGGAGCATTAAACTCTAGTTGAACCACAAACGATGCTTCCAAGAACTGACTCACAGAGCTCTAGTCAGGAACGATTACAAACATAATTAACAATGTGTTTTTGCACTGGCTCTTCTGTACAAGCAACTTTGTGATTTGTTCCATGGCTTAGTTTGAGAATAAAGCTATACTCAGGAAAACAAAGAGTGTCGGTTAGCTAAGAATTAATATCAGTGATAATAGTCATTCCTTTATTATTGACCAAATTAAATAAACTCGTTTTCAGCTGAAGCCAAAGCACAAACTTGCACAATTGGAATCCTGAACCATTCAACAGGGAAAGCTGACAGGACAACCAAATGCCTGTGACTGTGCACACAGACCTGTTCTTCACTGATGCCTACGTAAGAGCCACACTCTTTTTCCTTGTAGAAGGTGCATCACAGCTTCTTCCTTTGCAATATGAACTTAGCCAAATGGGAGCGGATCCTTGGCCAGTGTAAATTTCAGTGGCTTATTTGTCTTTCATTGATACCTCTTTGTGCTCTGTATGTTTGGAAGGCAGGGCACAATCAACACTGCTGAAGTGAGGATTGTTAGGGAGACTGAGTAAGGAACTTGTAATATTTGCACGCACTAGAGACAGAACACAGACCTGCAGTTTCAGTCACTTTATCCAGTATTTCATCCCTGTTATAGGTTGCAATTTCATGTGAACTCCTCTCAGTTTGCACTTCATCCTGCCTTTTTTTGACTTTTGAGAGGGTCAAGAGGGAAATATAAGTCCAGAAGTCATTAACATTCCTCAAATGCAGCATGTAGAGTGAAACTGCTCTGATTGCTACCTTAGCTAAAGCACCAGCTGAAAGTCTGCAAACCGCAGCTCCCCGTCTTCCTGCCAAGGTCCAGTCACTGCCACCGTGCCCACGAGGTCCTGCTGGGTGCACCCTGTCTTGCAGGATCACACCTCTCTCCCTGTGGGAGACCAGCTGGGGAGCAGGTGGGGTTTATATTTCCCTGTGACCACATCACCTGCCCAATGGATCCACTCATGCTCTGACAGCTATGGGCCATAAAGCTATGGGTGATACCTACAGGACCATGCCAACATCAGAACAGCCATGCCAGGACAGATCAAGTGTTCATCAGTCAGTATCCTGTTTCAGGAGAGAACAGAGCCCAAGTAGGAGCGCAAGGATAAAACAGTAGACAGAGTACAAGAATAAAGCAAGCATCCAGTGATATTTTGCCAAAACAGTCTTGAGCACTCCAGCAATTTGTGGTTGTGGAACATTGTGGGCTAGAAGTTCTATTTTTGTAGTGTTAGCTGATAATCAGTCTCCCTAAAATCAAAGTGTTGTTTGTCCTAATAGAAGAGAGAAAACACTCAACAAACCCCCCTAATCTCGTTGTGATGCTGTGCCTCAGATCTGCAGGTCTTGCTCCTCACATTCACATGGATTTGAAAGTGAGATTTGATATCAAACCAAATGCATCTGACAGAAACAGAAAATTTATATATTCCCGTATTTCTGAATCAGAAGTATTGTTCTATGATAGTACAGGGAATTGATTTACAATTTATATGCCATGATTAGATAAGAATGCTGGCTCCAGCTGAAGTTCTGTCTAACCTTTGCCAGTAACAGATGTCTAGGCAAAGCTTGTGAGAAATAGGGCATGATTAGCATGATTCTTGCATCTTCCTGGCTTCCAGGATCCTGTGCTTTACAGCCTCTCTGAGCTGGAGGTGCTATAGTCTATCTGTCTGCATACCTTTTTCTGATGCCTTTTTGAAGTTAATTTTACTTTTGGCTTCTATGGCATTCAATGACAAAGATTTCTACAATTTAATTAGGCACTTTGTGATAAAAATGTTTCCTTTTGTTTGCTTTAATTTGCAACCTTATCATTTCTTTGAGTGCCTCATCACGCTTTTAATATGAGAAACAGTGACTAATCATTCCCAATTCTTCTTCCTCTCACCATTCACTGACTTATAGCATTAGTCCTCTCAGCATTTTACTTTTTAAAAGGGGGGGATTTGAGACTATGTAGTCTCACTGCATTTGTCACTATTCTACCTCTGTGCTTATTGCTTTTTCCCTGTTATCTCCTTTACCCTGTTTTACTGGAGACGGGGTGCCCTGGACCAGCCAGCTGCCCCCAGACATTTTCTGCCTTTGCTCCAAGATAAAACAGAGCATACAGTAATTCAGTCCATGAGATAACTTCTTTCTGGTGCAGGCTACTAAGAGGCATGTGATTAGCTGATGTGAGATAAGACGAGTTCAGAATCGTGTTGTTCAACAGGACAACTGAAATCAGCTGTGGGTGGTTGGAGGAGTCAACGTTTCATACCTTTTTGACTGACTTGAAGATAATTAATGCTTCACACACTAGGAAAGCTAGAGTATAGGGTGAAAAAAGAAAAGCCTTTCATAGCATTTGGAATGTGCATTTCAACAGTGAAGGCAGTGGCAGGGTGCTCTCCTTTGCTTGCAAATTCGATTGCAAGTTGCTCATGAGCCCAGTGCAGTCACCCACCTCTGCTAATGCTCAGGACTAGTGCCACTCACTTCAGCAGATCTCCTTAGAGCAAATGCAGTAGAATTTGGCCTTCAATTAGATTTCACGAACACATAATTCGATTTGGACAAAGGGAATTATGGAAAACATGTTACAGGTAAAACAACAGCTTACTCAGAGGCAGAGTCTGCTTTTTTTACACATAGTAATGTGAAAGCAGTCTAAAGAGTAAAGCACTATGCCTTGCAAGGATACTAATCTGTGGCTCTTGTTAATAAAAAAAAAAAAAAGACATAGAAGACCTGAGTCTCTCATTGCCATTCCTTTCTCCTACAGTTTACTGTGGTCAATTGCAGAAGTCCTGCAAGATTTTCTACTGCCTATCAGGGCCACAAGCCAGGGCAGACTCTGACTTTATAAGTTGTATACTGTTTCATATCTTTTTGACTGGCCTGAAGATAATCAATGCTTACACAGTAGGAAAGCTGAGGCATATTGTGGAAAAAAAATAAATCTTTTCACAACATTTATAAGCTCTTTGGTCTATTTGTACCTTGCACAGCACTCAAATCAGCAACTGTAGCAGAGACAGCAAGTGATCTTAAAAAGTCATATCTTTGGTGTTAAACAGTGATCTGGGGAGGTCTGTTTCTCAAATATTTATAAAATGCAAAAAAAAGGTACCCATCACCATGCAGCTTGGGAATATCTGTGTAACAGGATCAGCATTGTCCCTGCTGAACCTACAGGTGCACGTAATCGTATAATAGGATGAACAGAGCTAAAGAAAGTTACTTGACAAGATCAGGCAGGTAGTTAGATGCAGCCATTAAATTTTTTACTCCAAAAGTCTGCTTCCCATATTTCTCGTAGGAGGTGATTAAGAGCTTAGTTCACAGAGAAATCACTTGTCCAATAAATTTGCATTTATAAAGTGTCCTTTATACAGGCACCTCGGAGCCCTTTGCAAAATCGATATGAAAACTAGCCAAAAACAAAGGCAATGAAAGGAACGAAAGCGGGTCAGACAAGAAAGCTAAGTTTAAATTTGACAGTACGCAATGATTCAAATAATTTCATTTTTATCTGTCACTCGTTGTATAAAATTGGCTTAGCCAAGACAACTGAAACCAAGGCAGCATTTTGAGTAGATTTGGGAACCACCAGATCTCAGGCAAAGAAACAGTTAAAAGGCACTTGCCACAGCTGGTCGGGAAGAAACATCAGGCAAAGTACATGCAGTATAGTAATGTAAGAGGACAGGAAAAGCAGAATTCATTGAAAAGACAGTGAAGTAGCTCACAAGTCTCTTGCAAAGTGGTAGGTGAACCACAGGCAGCGTATCAAGACCAAATGGAATGTAGTTCAGGAAACAGGAATTTCTGAAGGGTGCAGGTGAGTTAGTGAGAGCAGAGCTGGGCTAAGCATAACAGCAGTGATTTGTCGGCACTTTTGCTCTTAAGAACACCTAATTGAGTTTGGCTTCATTTGGAGTTTGCACAGATTCCTGAGAGTTTATAAACAACTGGGAGTTAGAGAAGGGTTTGCAAGGTCAGAAATTTTAAAACTTCAGCAATCATAACTGAAGTGTGCTTTAATTTTGCCACAAGTTTCCTCTTTGAAAAGGCACAACTTTCCATCAGGGAGAATTACATAAAACCATAAGGCCAGCTGTAGAGTCTCATAATTCAGTGGTCTCTAAGACCTGCCAGTAATAGACATTTATGGAGTATATAGTGATTGAGTTCAACATTTCCAAAGAGCCTATAAACTGAGGAAAAGTGAATTCTTGCAAACATTCAACAAACCCAACAGATTGGAAATATGTCGATTGATAGCTAGCCCTAAAAGACAGCAATTGCCACAGACAATCTTCATGATGGATAGTTGAATCAACGGTAGTATACGTTCACGTGGAAAGCACAGTGGAGGTGGAGGAGAGAAAGCTGAAAAAGTTTAGAAACAACTCTGAAATCCAGGAGAACGCTGAACTTGTTTGTTACTACCTCAAGTACGAAAAGAAACCCTAGTGTCCTCTGCAGAAATAAACTTATCATTAACCTCTTCAGCAGGTTTGTTCTGCTGCATAGAAACAGAGCAGTGCTGGGGCTGATCTCCCTAAAACACGTCTGAAAAGAAATGATTTTCAGTGTAATCTGCAGTTGGACATTCTCAAGGTAGACCAGTCCTAAAGAGCAGGAATTTCATTAATTCCTGAAATAAGCCTGTGGGAAATTATTTAATTCTTTTCCTATTTTGCTTTCTAATTTTGGATTGTCTTCAGCAATGGATTAGAGTACTTCTTGTCTGTTTTGGGAAAACTGGGAAAGTAAAGCTGTTGTGCTTCTTTAAGAGTGTTTTCAGAGTGTGCTACATAAAGAAATGGTTGCTATGGTAATTATTATTGGTTAATTAGGTTTGGAGAAGCATTTTGATTCATCATTAGTTGTTTAACTAAAAATAGCTGCTCACCACAAGATTGGCTTTTGTAACTAAAATGTCTCAGAAACCCCATTGCCCTCTCTCCCTTCTCTGTCACCCCCTTGCTTAGGTTACTTCGAGGGAAAATAACTTACGCTTTTATAAGAATTTATCACCAGGAATGAACTGAGGATTGCATGAGAAGTGTGGGATTTGAGACCAAAATGCTCTACTTTGTATAGAATAGGAACATCTGGCAGAACAGACTCTACCACTCTCTTACTGCTGGGCTGCAACAACCCCCACCTCCAACTGAGACCATGATTTTATGAATCAAAGCTCCTGGCAGCGGAACTAGTACCTGTATTTCTGCACTGCCTCTTGCCCACCTTGATCCCTAAGCACAGCTTCCCCTTTGTCGTGCCAGATCAATTATTTGTGGGACCATACTGTGAACTATATCAGGGAGCTTGGCCAACTTAAAAAACAAACATTTGGCGTTGGCAGTGATTTTCCTATCTAGAGCAGTCGTCTGATTGAGTTCGCAGCACAGCCTCCACAGGGAGAGGAAGCACGTGGACATTCATAGTTGGCCCTGCTGCCAACTCATTAAACTGAAATCATTGCTGTCTTATTGTTAAATCACCTTGTAAGGAGTTTTTTTTATTCCCCAGGTTCACTCCTTCTAACTTCTCCTGGGTCTAAATGCTAAATACCAATTTCCATGATAGAAGTTTTTTGCTTGTTTTAGATTGTTGGTGCTTCTTCATCAACATTTACTGGAAACCAACCTATTCAACGAAGGTGCCCAAACTGCTGCCATGACTTTCCAGAAAGCTCATCTGTCCCTCATCCTCTATATTGTCCAATGTATAAGTACAACAGCTGTTTAACTCCTACTCACAGATGGAGTGAGTGCTGACTCTTGTATCTGATCTATATATACACAGCATGCTGAAGGACAGGGCTATACTGTACACCTGAGAAAACAGGGACGGAGAAAGGTATATTGTTTATTCACTGTAAATTTAGTCAAGCGCAGACTACGATGATTGAGAGCTGTGCTTTACCCTCCCTGCTGTGAAAGGAGTCATTTGTATCAGTGTCACCTCCTGATTTTGTGTTTAGAACTGAGTTTTGTGGTTCAGTTGTGCACAGCTCCCAGGGGAACATTGGCTGATTCTTCAAATACTCAGATCTTATTTATGTCTCTAGGAGAACTGAGATCTTTTAAGAAGTCTGGTCTTGCTGCTTCCAGAGAAGGCAGTAGAGGACTTCACTACATACTTAGGGACACAGTCTGGCCTTTAATGTGCATGAAATCTGTAGCCTGCAAGGGAAGTTGGTCCTACAAAAACACAGGGTGTACCCCAAAGAATTATTAGATTACCCTCAATGAGAGTACCTGGTCTTAGACACAGTTTTCGCCATTCTATTGCAGAATATTCTAACATGCTTATTGCTCCTGCACTGCTAATGACTTAGAAAACAAAGACCATTTTCCCTCTGAACAATGACACGTTTACATAAAATCAATTGTTCTAGTTCAGGACAGAATTCAGAAAGATGTATCTTTAATATTCAGAACAAGAGTTTAATCTGCTGTTAGAAAAATAGCTATTTCCTCCTTGCTCTTCCTCTCATTGAACCCATTAGAAATGTTGAAAATTGAATGTCTGATTAAATTGTTCATAGGTAGCTCAAACCATACAATTTGGTAAGTCAGCTAGCAACTGTGGCAAGACATTTGCAACATGGTGTGGTATAATAGTTCTTTCAGGAAAATCATATCGTATCATACCAGACACATGAGGGCTGACATAACTGGACTGATGCACAGAACCAGTCAAGCAAATGCATAACCTTGCTAGTGCTCATCAAGCAGCCCAAAATGGCAAATAATTTTCAACACATCTCCTCTAACTCCCCTTGAATTTGTCTAAAATTTAACATTCAGGTTAATATAAATAAATAATATTAATAAAAAATTATCTGTTCTGGGACTTTGGGTAACCTTTTCTGGTGCTTTTCTTTTTATAGATGTTAAAGTGACTAGACATGTCTGGGACAATGTCAGTGGTAGGGTCATAGCCCATGCATACAGGGGCATGGACAGAGATGGGTAAATGATCTTAAATTTTTAGTAACTGTTTTCCATGGCTACAGGGTATCCTGCTGAACTCTCTCTCTGACCCTCATCTAGGAACTGATCCTGAACTGCACAATGAAATCTGGTGATCACAGCTCCTGTTCAGTGAGCAGCACAGCACAGCACTCTTTTGTCATCATTTTTGCACACAGGATGCTATTATGGATACCTGAAATGTGCCCATTTAGAATGGACAATCCTGTTCTTTGACGTGAATAACCTCCCCTATTCAGTGTTTTCTGTGTGCTGGTTGTGTACCCTCTGCCTGTACTCTGAGGCAGCTGCATTGCAGGGTAATTACAAGGAGAATTCTAAAGCCAAACCTTCCACATGTCGTCATTTTATTGTCCAAAAATTTCACCTCATTTGGTGTATTTAAGTAAATGTAAAAGACTCAGACAGGAATCTCTGTTTTCTTCTTTAAATATATGTAACCTCGAAACCACAGTACATGTACTACAGAATTACTTTAGATTACCTGTACTGTCTAACCAGGAGCAGATCCTGTAACAACCCACAGAAAGAAGCAAAAAACAAGACACAGCAAAAATCCTGACGCAACAGAGAATCACACTGGAAGCAGCCCATGGCAATCAGGGTAAGTTAAGAAACAATTGAAGTGACAGTATTGCCCTGCTCAGTGCTCAGAAGGGAGTGTAAAGCAGCTGTGAAGTTTCTCTTTCTGTTCTGCACTTCCATTTTTCAGATTCATGAAGCTCAGTCTCAGATTAAAATTTTCCCCACACATTTTTATGTGAAGTTGATCTCCCTTACAAGCTGCACATTTACCACTCAAAACAAATACCAAAGTAATTACATTCAATAGAAGCCACAATCCATTTCAAACCACTAGAGAAATAAATTACTTCTAATAAAAGTTATAGCATCTAAACAAAGATTTATGATAAATTAATCTGAAATGAGGAAGCAGACTCACAACATCCTAGATATTAAGAATAAAAATTAAATCCTGGATTTTTTTGAACCAATCCTTACCAAATGCTAATTTTTCCCCTTGCATTAAATACATGGATATCTAAATTATAAATACCCATCTCCCAATTCAGATGTACCACTGTTTGGGGACAAGGCATCAGACATCATAGATAATTTTCTAGTGACAAAAAATTCCAGCTGACAGCCCATCTGGAAATGTCTAAGAGCATCACTGAGGTTTAGGGTGAGCCTGGACACTGTAAAATTAAGACACCTAAAGAGAAAGTCACTTTCGTAAATTTTCCTCAAATTATCACAGTAGCTCTGTCTAAGTCAATGCAAGATAGCCAAGGCAGAAGAACTCCTAGTACTTCCCTTAATAGATTATATAGCTGATTAGGAGTAATGGTAGAAAGAAAAAATCATCAAGGCTACTTTGCAGCATTGGAAAGAGTTTAACTACATTTTAAGGAAAACACAGTTAGGTAGTCTGCATTTCTGCTAAATGAGTTTGGGGTGGTGTTCTGCACAACTGTTTTTATTGCTCTAGATAATGGCTCTTATCCAAAGCAGGATGTCAAAAGTGAGCGAGCAATAATTATGTTTGTAGGGCTGACAGCAGTTCATCTTTCCTGACACACCTCATTGCTGTTTTCATCTGATCAAATGTATGCACGTCCCAGCAATTACCTGGTACGTACTCCGTGTCTCTTCCCAATGGAAGTGGCAATTGTCATGATTTGTGCACAGGTGACCCTGCTTTGGTGGGTTCTGCAGCGTAATAACAGCCTGAGCAAGAGAAGCTTTTCATTTTTCTTCCCAGCTGCGTTAGGCCAGGTCATGTGTGTTTTCCTCTCAATTATCAGGCCACAGGTAGAGGAAAGAAGCAAGATTTTGCAAATAATTTTTTCCCCTTTGGTATTGCAACGGAAAAAGAAAATAATAATAGCAAAATGTAATGATCTTAAATTACTCTTGGACTCTTTATCAAGAAATAAAGACAGCCTTATGAAAGCCACTCTAGTCTGGGTGAGAGTGAGAGTAATATCTATCAGAAACTAAATTGGTTTAACTGAAATAGTACTGAAAATACTGGTAATGAAAAATAGATGAGGGATATCATAGTGTTGAGTGTCCTTTTCCAAACACCCCTTGTCCTTCACAGCCTGCTTCTACTCCGATGAGAAACTCTGCTGGTCAGCTGTTTGTGTTCATCAGTTCTACCTGCTGGCAAACAAACCACCCCCCACAGCTGTTCTTTTTTTAAACTATTTACCGAAAAAGAAGGCAAAACAGTGCTGGAAACAAAGGCTCTTTAAACTTTATTATCAGTATTTTTAACTAAAGGCCGAAGGCAAGGCTAAATTTTTCCCACAGCTGCACCTGTACGGGGCTGTCGTTTTGCACAGGTGCCATTTGAGACAGAGTTTGCCCATTGAATCTACAGCTGATTGATGTGTGAGATGACTAGAGTAGATTCACAGATCCAGGATCAGGCTGTAGGTTTGCTAGCCCAGAAATAATAAGGAAACTATCTCCTCTCTCCAGATTTCCCGTTATGGCTGCTCTGCTTCCATTTCAAATTATTTTTGGAAAAATGATCTGAAAATCCCAATGAAAGTAATTTGATATTCCCTGTGTTTATTTTTTCTTTCAGTATCTCATTTTGTTCTTGATGATGATGACCGTCTGAAAATCAAGAAAAGATAGAACTCAGCAATGACATTTTGAGAATCCTTTCCTAGTAAAAATTTTGAAAAAGTAAATTTAAAAAACCCAACAATCACCTACTTTCTCAGCTGTCCCTGATGCTAACATCTGGCTGTAAACATGAGCACCTGAGGCCTGCTCTTTCTATGGAAAAATCTTGGGTAGCATAGAGGTGGTGGACTGTAGTCTGACTTCATTGTACACAGAATTTCAGGCATCATTAACCACACTGAAAACCAGTGCTGATACGACCTTGGGAGCCCACAGGAAATAGAGACCCCATGAAGATATGGATGAACCTGCAAGAAATACCTTAGGATGGTTTGGGATGGGGGAAGAGGGCCCAGGAGCCTTTGCTCTCCAGAGCTGAGCTGAACACAGTTTAGGCACAGTAAAAGGCACAAATCCCTCAGGGTTAAATGGGAATTTTATTGATAACAATCTAATGTTACTCTTTAAGTCTGCTTTATCTCTTTTTTTTTTTTTTAACTCTCAATTAGGAACTGTCTTGGAGAGAAAATAGGGAAGGGACATGGGAGCAAATGGAAATGTACCAGACAAAAGCCATGAGAGGTTACAGCATTCCAGACCAGCTGGATTAAAACTTTATCTCAGAGAGTTAGGCGAGGACAAACATTTTCCTTTGTGAAACCTGTGGGTGTTGTTTTGCTATTAGTCACGGTGAATGCTTCAGTGTGGTGAGCTAGAAGAAGTCAGACTGACATCAAAAGTACAGAGAGTGCTGTGGGAAAAAGTTGACTCAGTCCTTTAGCTGGCAGAATACACCACAGACAAATAATGAAGGATTAGGTTTCTTCTGCCACTTTGCTAGTAGAAGAGACATATAGCACAGGGCTCACTCTGCACTGACGCTGGGGTGACCTAGGACTAATTCCTTTGAAGGCAGTGGCTTATTCTGGTATAAAACAAGGATGGGATTAACATCAAACCCTGATATTTACCATAGGCCAAATTCTCCTTGCCTGACAATACAAGCCATGCCTTTGTTTTCATTGCTTGTGTAAGCATGAGAAATAGAAACTGGACTGTTCATGGAATATTAAATAAACGATACAAGACAAAACAACCGCTGTCTCTGATGTTGAATAATGAATCCTGCTGATGCCAGTGAGCGCTGCTGGGGAGTATTAAATCTTGATGGACATAAACTAACAAGACAAGCCCCCCAGATGTTTTACATCAGTGTAGCTGTGTGTAAGTTCATACGGGGTTTGCTCCAATGTGCTGTCCACATTTTTGCAGTTCAAAGGCACTCACTCAGGAGCAAGGTCAGTCTTCATCGTCTCACACAGAAGCTCATTGGCTTCAAAGGGAAATTTGCTTGGGCAAAGCAGTGTTTGGTCTTAGTGAGTGTTTAGATCACATAGCTACTATTTAGATCAATGTAGTCATGATACGTAAATATTGCTCTCTTAGGAGAACTCAGCAGATGAGAGCTTGAAAAGAAATTGTGTGTGGCCTTGAACATGCTGGGTATGAATACCAAGGCTGGCAATGCCGTGTTTCAGGGCACAAAAAACACCCCAGAATTTAAGTCAAGAATAACCTGACAAAGCGGGTTTGTTACTGGAATTTAAGGCATTGAAGAGAACATTCATTCTGGTCCTTAAAAAAGAAAATCAAAGACAATCCATTTTAGAAACTGATCTTCCCAATTGGTTGATGTTTTTTGGAAGCCAGACAGGGCTAATACTTAAATCTACGAAAGGGCTCAAGGAGAAAGGACACAGTTAATGACAAGGTGAGACATTTTTTACTGTTTAATGCTTGATCCAAAGGCTGTTTTGTTTGATGGAGGTATGTCTGCTGGCACTGATGGCTTTTAAAGCAGTTTCCTCCAACAGTCTTGGTTTGTTAGCTCTCAGAAGACAAGTGAAATGAAGCATTTCAGATATCCCAGGGAATTGCTTTTGTCTCATTCTTGATAACAATGTGAATTATCTTTTCCCTTAAAGAATTAACTCAGTTCTCAGAGCATAAATTCCGCCATCTACCCAGTCAGTACAGTGGCCACCCTTTCCAATATACGCACAAATGCTTCAAACTGCAAAAAATTAGAATTTCTATTCTTAAAGGAAAATAGGGCCCCAGCCAGGCCCCGCTGTTGAAGTTCTTTTATTTCGGTTTAGACAATGCAGTGCCGAAAGCAACTAAAACCATGTCTATAAACAGCACTACAAACATGCTAGTTGTCGATATTAAGCTGACATCTGATGGCCAACACTGTACAGTAAGCACATGTGTAACTCATATTAAATTCTGGGTAAAAACAAGAACAAGCTTAAATGTCTTCTTCATGTTCTCCTCCTCATGAACATCCACATCCATTGATTCAAGTCAGCTCAATTAATCATTATGTAAGCATGAAACTAAAATATCTTTGCAATAAACACCCAATGTAGTTGTATCATAATGCATCACTTTTGTCATGCATTCTGGCATTTCTTGCTTTCTGACATGTTCCTATGTATTATTTCCACAAAGACCTTATAAAAAAGAGGAAAACTCTAAGTCATGCAAATATTATTTTTTTAAGGACAAAAATATTAATAAAAATGTAGAACAAGTCAGACTAAATACCTCACAAGATGATATTGAAAAATAAATGAATTTGTGAACAATGTCTGGAAGCAGGCAAGACAAATTTGGAGAACTGGAAAACTTTTATTAAGGGCTATTTAAAAAAATTTCTTTAATGAAAACCAACAAGTAAGTGTGTGTGTGCATGTTTTAACATTTTCAGTTCTTGGCAGACTATGTAAAAGAAAAGCACACGTCACATTTTTTTCTCTTTCCCTAGTTAGTAGCAAAGAGATGCAACTACTGCATTTCTGGGCAGTTCAGCCTTGTAGGTGTGCAAATGCCTTACTTTAACTGGTACAACTCTGGTGGCACCCAGAAAGGAAAATGTGGCTACCTAGACATATTTAAGATTCAGAAGACACCTATAGTATGTAGGCAGCATAAGGTAGTCCTCAGGTCCCCGTTTCCAATGAGTTCAACTGGAAACTGAAATGGAAGAGTCATTTCCACTCAGGGTTGCAAAATCCCTCCTCTGGGAGTCAGGGGCTCCTGACCCCAGTATTCAAGAAAAACTCTGTGCTGAATCACAAGGGCAGACATTGCTACTCTGCAGGACTTGCAATTGTGAGAGGTGGTAGCTCAGGAGCCAGCTCTGTCCAGGGCTTGCAGGAATGCAGCAGTACCACTGGATTTGGATGGGATCATCCAGACATTCTTGGAAAATGTGTCCTAATCCAGACAGTGTGAAGATGCGCCTATCTTCAAATGATGACAATCATAAAAAAATCCCCAGGATGTTGTACCTCTACCTACTGCCCTAATTTCACTAAGAAGAACAAGAACACCTGTATTTCACATGTGTGTTTTATGCCATCCTTTACTCTGAACAGAAAACTCAGCATGAATTTGCAAAGTATTCATCATTACAAAGAGATCCCTGCATCTGACAGGAGCAGAAATGGCTGTCTAAAAATCTTTCATTAAAGGTTTCTCTATAGGTCCTCTGAACTGCTGATGCTGATTTTGTAGTCTGGAAATAAAGGTGTTTTGCTGAAAGACTGAATGGCCCTTTACAACATAAAAAAAGTGATTCAAATACCCTGGGAAGGTCAGAGTTTATTGCCCTTGAAGTGAACGTTAGCCACCATGTTCTCTGAATTACAATTGTGTGCTGCTAAGACCTTTTTCTTTATTGGAGAAGGAGGGGAACGTTTTCTGTCTCTTCAAAATTAAAGGCCAATTCCCTGCTTTCCGGCAGGGTGAGATGCTTGGCCCTAGGAAAGGTGCTGTGCTAATCCAGAAGCAGCCTCGGGTCTAGTGGCCCATTGTGGGTGTTACACATGGAGAAACTTTGCAAAAGACAAACTACCCCATGAAGCTTCCCAGTGCGTAGGGTGGATACAGATGCAAATGACGAGACAGGATTCTTCCACCTCTCAACAATGCTCCAGCTACTCTGAGGGCATAACTAATCTCTATATTTACCCGTGGCACCGTATGCTTATATTGTTTCCATTTTTTCATGTGCACCACATATCTAAGAATAGTTCTGAAGTCAGCTGTAGTCCCAAAGATTTCAGAGACAATATCCATATCTGTTAATGTACACAGGTACTTACATCCTTTGGTTAGAGCAGGAATAACCAGGAAGATTCTTATTCTTTGTAATTAAGTGGTGTATGCACCACAAATGTATATCATGAACAGAATCTACAATAACAATGATCCTCTGAATATATTTATATATTTTTTTAGGTATATAAAATGAGATGATGATCACCTGAAAAATATATTTCACTGTGTAAACGTGGCCCCTCCTTATTCATCAGATTCAGTCTTTGCTGATTCTTTGCCTTCAACAGAACTTTATTGATAAAACAGTCCTTTCACTAGTTGCTACCCTCTTGGAAGAGATGATTAGATTCTATCATTTTCTTGCACCATTAGCAATATTATTGGCTAATGGTTGATCCAACATGTCCTTATCAAACCACAGATATAAATCCTTGAAGCTCTGGCATTTGAGACTAGAGAAGTGAAGGTAGTTCAGGCAAATCCATCAGCCTCAGTGTAGCAATTATTAGAAACACAAAATGGTTTGTTTCTTTGGAAAGTGGGGGTTGAGAACACTTTGCAGCATAGCCAGAATTAAGAGGCAGTGTCATTTAATTATAGAAAGTAGGGCATGAGAGGACCTTGACAGGTCATTTAACCCATGCTCCAGGTCCTGGATATTATCTAAATCACTCCTAAAAAAATGCCTCTCTAAACTGCTTAATCACACCTCAGGGTAAAGCCTCCCAAGCAAAATGAGGTTATTTAAGTTGTTGTTATTAGGTTATTGCTACAAGGTCTCTCCTACTATCTAATTTAAATATTCCTTATAATAACTTAATAACACGTCATCACTTGATAGCTATAGATGAAAAAAAGACCAACTCATTTCTTCCTCTCTATAGGTACCCCTTCCATGTTTGAAGGCTGAGCCAGTCTCCCTTCAGTTTCCTTTTCTCTAGAGCCATCCACTTCCTGCAGAAGTAGTGAAAATGAACAGTATCCATTGAAACTGAAAACAGTATGTTTAAAGATCATCAGTGCTTTGTTGGGACAAGGTTAGTTTCTGGCTTTTTAAAAGAAGGATAGTGTCAGTTGCTCAAAATATTGTCCTGGCATTGGTATACTGCCTAAGGATAAACCTACCTCTAGCTTTCATTGTCAGCTAAGGTTGCTGAGAAAGCCATAGTGAGACCACAGTTCACAAACAGGTTTATCAGATGTCTCCTAACACTTATGTAGCGATCTGACCATCTGATACTGAAATGTTGGTACTGATGGAGGAGCTCTTTTTGCTGGCAGAAATAAAGAACTCCAAGTTACTGATGTTCCTCAAACTCTCCCACCTGTAATATTGCACATACCACAGAGATCTAGCAAGTGGAGACAGAATTGCTCCCCAAAAAGAAACATGTAGTGTGAGTATGCCTGATGTTTGCTATCAGTTTGTGCTGCCTGATGTCACCATATAGGATTGGGGAAAGCAAGAATGTTTCTTGCTGTCTCAGCCTGGAGAAGAGAAGGCTCCGAGGAGACCATATAACCCCTTCCAGTACCTAAATGGGGCCTACAGGAAAGATGGGGAGGGATTCTTTATCAGGGAGTTTAGTGATAGGTCGAGGGGTAATGGTTTTAAACTGAAAGAGGGGAAATTTGGACTAGATATCAGGAAGAAATTCTTTACTGTGAGGGTGGTGAGACACTGGAACAGGCTGCCCAGAGAAGTTGCAGATGCCCCATCCTTGGAAGTGTTCAAGATGAACCCCACACATCTCCTCCTGAATCTTCTCATTTTCAGGCTGAACAGTCCCAGCTCTCTCTCAGCCTTTCCTCATTGGTCAGATGGCCCCTCATGAGCCCTTCATAGCCCTCCTCTGGACTCAGTCCAGTATGTCCATGTCTTTCCTGTACTGGATAACCCAGCACTAAGCACGGCACTCCAGATGTGTTTCACTAGGGCTGAGCAGAGGGGGGGGATCACCTTCCTCAATCTGCTAGGAATGGTCTGCTTAATACAGCCCAGGAGGTCCTTGGCCTTCACGTTGCTGATTCAATGGTTCCACCGGGACCACCAGGGCCTTCTCTGCAGAGCCACTTTCCAGCTGATCAGCTGCCAGGCAATACTGATGTATGGGGTTGTTTCATCCCCACGTGCAAAACTTTGCATTTCCATTCTGTTGGACTCCTTGATGTTCCTGTCATCCCATTTCTCCAGCCCACTGAGGTCCTTCTGCATAGCAGTGAAACCAGCTGCTCCTCCCAGTTTTGTGTTGTCTGCACCATGGAAGACTGCTTAACTCTTTTGAGCTCTTCTCTTAACTCTTTGGTGCTAGTTCGTGGGACCACTTAAGTGATTTAAGGAGTCCCTTAGCTTGTGGAGTGATGAGAATCTCACTTTCTACCACCCAGTACTTTTAAGTTCCCAGATCACATTGAAAAATGGGCTCTAGGCCAGATGGCTATCGTGGGAATGATTGCTATGAGCACCTAGCTTTCCATGTTTTGTAAAACCACAGGGTTCATACAAAGTCTGTGCAAATTTTTGTGTGTCTGTATTTATGATTTGGATTTTTAATCATTTCCTTATTTGTAGGATGCTCTAGCATTTTCTTGGCTTTTTGTGGGTTTTTTTTGTCTGAGATCCCTTGAATTGTTGTTTTATGATAAAGGCCACTTAGCCCTGACTAAGTATCTTGCAAGTTCTCTGCAAATCTGCAGGTGCTGAGTCCAATTGATGGCCAGAAGATGACAGTTCGATTTCCAGATTATACTTTGAGTTTTTAATGATAGTAATTAGAAAAAATGTTTCTTAATTAGTGGTGTGTGTATTTTCCATTTTTAAATTGCACCTATAAACTCACTTTAGATACACACAAACTTTAGGAACATAGTAAATATTATTTTGACTTGCAAATGTAATTACTGAACCTGAAAGCAAGTTACAAAAAAAAAGAATAAAACATGAAATTCTTCAGCATTACCTTTGCTGAGTATTTGTATCTAACACAAATATATGTAAATCTATGAAGTGGTTTAAACCTTTAGAAATTTAAATGTGGGATATTATTGAGTTTTATTAGATATATCGGTTGCTTTCAGATTTAAAAAAATTGACTATGTCAAGTTTAATTGCAGTGTTGCAAAAGGAAACCAGCAGTGATCATAAATGCTCTTCCTTCTTGAACATCATCAGAAGAGTTCTTTAATAAATGACACTGGGAGAGACCATTTGTAAATTCAACAAGGAAGTCACCATGTTCTGACATCATGGAAAGCAATCTGGACAGAAAAGCTTTGTTAGCTGCTTGAAGAGGAAGGAACAGGTACCTTAACAATCTTGATAATAAGTTTGAAGGCCCCAGGCCATCAAACAGCTTAAACTTATACCCATCTTTATGCATATGAGTGCTTTTCTTGATTTTAAAATAGTTGGATGTTAAGATGCATTCTTTCACACTCCTTTTTCAAAGTCACATTGTCTCTAAGAGTCCTCTCTTCAAAGCTTATATATTTTATTCTGTTGATTATTGATGGGATTTGGAGTAACTGAATGCTTGCGTTAGATATTCTACTATGGAGGAATAGCCAAGAAGAGTGGCTGTCATTAAAAAATGTACATAACTATCCCTTAGGAATAAGTAGACACAAGTACATTTTTACATGAAAGTGATAAGTCATTGGAAAAATCATTTCTAAGCCTGAAGAGCTATTAAGATTATAAGAACATTATTGGAGGCCCTATCATCCTGTACCATCACAAAGAAAATGGGAACATTTCATGTGTTTTTCTACCATTTCTTCTGGCCTAGTGGCTAATGGAACATAGCACATTGGAACATAGCACAATGGAACAAAAGCAATTACATTAGCACGAATGAAACACATATAATAAATTCTTCTCTTCCCATTATTATCAGCAAGCTGCTATTCCTCTAAGGATTGGGAAGAACATGGAAACTATCATGGCATCAGTCAGAGTGACATTTAGCTACGTTCTGGAAATGTAAAAAAAAATTTTACAGTAACATCCTTGGGCAAGATTCATATGACTTAAGTTCTGCCTAAGTCTCAAAGAACAATTTTAACTGGCTTCTCTGAAGGACCTTCAGACCTTGGAGGAATCTGCTATAAATCTCTTTGTTCATTTTGGGGCATACTGGTCCCTTCATGCTTCAAGTATAGGTGCTTAGCAGCTTGATCAGCCAAACCAAGTGTACACATACCACTCAGCCTCAATACAATTCAGCAGAGGGCAGGCAGGCAGGAAGGATGCATCCCTGGAGAACACTAAGCAGCATCGAGGAATGTCTTTGGAATGCAGCCATCTGTGCTGCTAAACCACCAGAATGGTCGTAGGCACTGTTCTGGCCTTGGTCAAACAATCCTCGCTCCACAATTCCCACATGTAGTTTGGCAGTCATCATAGGCCTGTTTTTCCTACTGCATGGATTGGATGCAGGCACCATGTTTGGAAGGAGTTAATATAGCTACAGCCTTTGGGGAGAAGGATGAACTGAATTCTGAAAAATGTCCAAACTTTGCTTAACTCTTTGGCTGTCACAGAGCTCAACTTGGGACCTACAATCTTCACTCAGTGCCCAGGAAGGAGGGAATTTCTTCTTGCTTGCGGCATTTCACAAAGATCAGGACTTGATTTCTTGTTTTCCCTCAATTCTAGGTGAGGTAGTTTGAGTCTATGGACCCCAATTCTAAAAAAGAGACCTATTAAGGCAACAAATTAATCAAGGTGGGAATCTTTTCCATTCTTCTCATTGAAACTGGTCCACTGCATGCATGTGAAAGCAAGAAGTGTGGGGTCACAAGGAGGCTGGCTGACGAGGTCACTGACTCTACAGTCCAGTGCTGCAAGCACAGCCTTGTATAAACTATATGGTATTTACTTTAAAGTCCCCCCAGCACAGGTGGACTAATGTAAAGGGATTGGAGTCACAGAGGATCCAGCTGAAATAGAATAGAATAGAATAGAATAGAATAGAATAGAATAGAATAGAATAGAATAGAATAGAATAGAGTACTTCAGTTGGAAGGGACCTACAACAATCATCTAGTCCAACTGCCTGACCATTTCAAGGCTGACCAAAAATAAAAGCACGTTATTAAGGGCATTGTCCAAATGCCTCTTAAACACTGATGTTTGGGTATTGACCACCTCTCTAGGAAGCCTGTTTCAGGGTTTGACCCCACTCAAAGTAAACAAATGTTTCCTAATGTCAAGTCTGAACCTCCTGCGATGCAACTTTGAACCGTTCCCATGTGTCCTATCAACGGATACCAAGGAGGAGAGATCAGCACCTCCCTCTCCACTTCCCCTCCTCAGGAAGGTGCAGAGATCAATGAGATCACCTCTCACCCTTCTTTTGTCCAAACTAGACAAGTTCAGGGTCCTTAGCTGCTCCTCATGCCTCTCAGCCTTGAAGAGCATTATGTGGAACCAGGTCTTTTAAAAAAGGGTTCCCACTCCATTTAATGTATTCACTATTTAACAAAAAATGTGTAGGGCTGACAGAAGTCAATGCAGTATTCCTCTTTTAGTGCATCGTGGAAGGTGATGGGCATGTTTTGCCTAAAAATCTCAAAGCAATTGAATGTATTAGTCACATATTACAGCAACTGAGAAAGGCAAATTTTCAAATAAAATGAAACACAGAAACATAAAGGGATGTGTGTGGGTCAGAACAGGCCAATAATAAATTTAGTGATGAAATGGGAATGATCCTGGCTCCCAGTCCCTAGCTGAAATCTGTGGTGAATAACACGCTTTGCTCTAAAAGACTATGCATGTCTGGCACATTAAATTATATTCACACTGAGCAGGTGTGGGATGATTTATATGTCAATTATAACCCCATCTATTATTCTTATGAAGATTATTAATAGTAGTAATCATGAGAGATACTTTCATACGTGACAGAGAATCATAGGGTAAAAGACTGTTTAAATCTATATCTTGTATAGTTATTTGAGTAACTGCAATGTGATCCAAGTAATTTCTTTACCTAAATCCTTACTCCAGAGTTATAAAACACCTGGTACACAACATAATATCATGTACTTCTTATGTGCTGATTGATTTTCCTGGTTATTATTATTTCTTATTTGCATTGTGATGGTAACTGGATTGATGGATGAGGCTCCTACTGTGGTAGAACTAAAGCAAGCAGCACAGAATAGATAGCTCCATCCCCGAGCAGCTCCCAGGTAAGCAAAGTAACAGAGTTTGAACCAAGGAGAAATAAAGTGCCTGGAGATCAGATCCCTCCAAAGAAAAAAACTGATTTTCCTAATTAGAATTCTGCCACTGTTGAACGCTTCCACTGATTTCAGTAAAGAGGGATTTCTGTATTTTATTTTTAAGGGACTATGCTGTTAAAAAAAAGGAAAGTAAAGATACAGAAAAATCCAAAACTATAAAGTAATGATTAAATCAAAATTGAAAAAGAATATTGAGTAGGTAAAAGAATTAAATCATTAAACTCATTCAAATGGTATTTCATTTTTACCTGAGGCTACTGATCTCTAGATTAAAACTAAGAGCATCATATAAAACTATAACACCAACATCAGACTGTTTGGGAGAAGTACAATTATTTGTTGGGATTGTGAAAAATAATGGTTTGGGTTGGTTTTGCTTCTTTTTCTTTTTTACACTGATATGCTTCAGCTGTGTCTCAGACTGCAGCAATGGTTAATTAATGAACCCAGCAGCCTTCCTCTCTCCTCTAGGGCCAACTGCGTGAAACCTTGCAGCAGAAAAAGCTGGCAAATGAAATAGCAGCACTTCTTAAAATAGTCACTAATAAACAAAACTCGCATGATGAAATATTGCTCTGTCAGCCAATGGCTGCCTGGCTTTGCAGTTCGCCCTGTGTACATTTCCTGATATCTTTTGTTCTAGAATAGGCAGCACCACACTGGTATCTCTGGCTGCAGACCTGGATGTTTGGAGAGATAAGAGTGGCAGAGCTCACTCCAACAGATTCCTGGAGGAGCTGGACGTCCACATTTTTGCTCTCTTTCAGAAGAAATGTAGATTCAGGGCAACATTTTTCCCTGAAGGTGGTCCTGAGAAGTGTTCTTCTTGGTTCACCTAAAAATCCTAATGTCAGTGGGAGTGTATCACACTCTGTGGGCTTTAAATCAGGTCCCTAAATCAAGCTGTTGGGAGTCCCTCAGTCAGTCGGTGCATAATAAGATCCCTTAGTACTATCCTGAGTTCCAAGAAATGCTAAGTACTCAGTACTTTTTGTGTTCGATCCCTTTTGACCAGCCAGGTCTCTTTTATCCCTGGTTTGAACGAGTGAGGCTGGTACCAAAATGCTCAAGATTCATTGCAGCACTAACTTGGTGATTTGCATTCAACTCCCTCCTTGGGCCAGATTGCAACTCTACAGTCCCTCCTGCGCTGGGGCTGGGTACCAGCTGCACTGCACCAAGAACACAGCAAGTGGAACAGAGTTTGTCTCTGAAGGAAGGGCTGGATGGCAAAAAAAAAATACAAAAGGCTCAGAAGCCACAAAACAAGGTCTTTGCACACCTCGATTTGCAGACCCATGACTACTAGAGTTTAAGCCAGCAACCTAGGTTGAATGCCACCATGTTCTTATAGATCATTACACAACATGCAAAAAGAATCTAATGTCTCAGACTGAGTATAAAATAGCCAGCAGGGTGAATGTGGGGAGAGCTAGCTAAGAGGGACGTATGAAAGGAAAGGAGTATGTCTTAAACCTTGTTTTTCCCTAGGATTTAGAGATTCACTGTGAAGTTTTTCCCTGATATTTGGGTTTCTCAGCCCCAAACCTCCTTCCCCTCCACCCCTGAGGGCACTGCCTGTATCTTTTTATTAAAACACTGAACAGGGACTACCATTGTTTTTTAAAATAGCTGTATATCTTCTGTATAGCAACTCAATGACTGGAGGCTCAGCCCCCATTCAATATCTCCTGCCTCCCTAGGAAATGCCATCCCTGTAGGTTGTATGGTTTGAGGTTTTCAGAAGCTGGAGGGGCAGCAGAAAAGGAGGGAGAGAAATTCTCTGAGGAAACTGTACCACTCTGAAAAAAGAGATTCAAGATTCATCGGGTCAGGGAGAGGGGACCAGACCGTACAGTCTGCTGGTTGGGACATGTGCTTGAGGGAATGATTTAATAACATTATATAAAACACTAAAATGTTCAGCAAGGACACTGCCAGAGATGAATTCCTTAATCAGTCGGTTACAAAGTCAGGATTATTCTTTCTTTCTTTTTTTGGCCTGCTGGATCTTAACCTTTTATCTTCCCAGAAGCACTGTGCTAGGAATGGGGGAAGGTTTAACTCGGAAAGTCTCTGGTGAGGCAAAAGAGGTGGATTTCAATCCCCACTGGGAAAAAAAGGGATTTAAGCCTTGGTCTGCCACATCCCAGGAACATCTTCATCACCATATTTGTTACACAGAGGAAAAGCACAATTCCCTTCTCGTCTGGCTTTGACATCAGGCAGGCACTGTGTGTGTAGTATAATTGTAAAATGTAGTATAATCGTAAAATGTGCTCCCACTAGAGCAGTGTTTGGATTCAGGCTAGGCTGCGTGGTAACTAGCATTGAGTCACTGAGGCACTTCACAGGACGCTCGGAAACAGAAGTGCAGTTAAGTGCAAGAAGACTGCCCTTAAAGAAATGTGATGTTAGCAAGGTGCCTGCGAGGATGGGGTGGTAGGCAGAAGCTGACTAATGTTTTTCAGGTTTGGAGTTTTCCATCAGCCTAAGTATCACTTTAAAAGCTTAGTTCCTTTCTGTATACTAAATTTCATGTTTGACATGAAATACTCTAGTTTTTCTCGTGCTTAGCCAGATGTTCTGCAAACAAGGAAAATGGAGGAATGAGTCCTTCCACTCCCCACCTTCTCTGCTCTCTGGAAAGAGAAGAATCCATTAAACAGTTCCAGTTTTGCCCTCTTCTCTTTCCTGCTCAGATCACATCATTGACAGGGGTTGAGAAGTGCAGTAAGAGGATGGACTGGAGATGTTTATCCCCTTCAGTCTTCTGATCAGGCTAATAAGGATCATTCCAGCATGATCTGCCGTTAACTGTCAGCTGTAAGAGCGCTGCTCTGGTGTGCGATTATTTTGCATTAGATGCTGCTATTCTAGAACATATGCCTCTTTCTAGGCCATGAGAAACAACAAGGAAGCAATAAACAAAACCTTAAAAACAAGCCAGAGGTATCCTGACAGCAGAAAAAGTGTCATATCAAATCTAGCAAAGTAACTTCCACTGAGAACAAGTGCACTAACTGTTGTAGGCTGAAACTCACTAATAAAAGCAGGTTTCATTCATGTTTCTGCCTGAGTTCCTCCAAAATGGAGGAACTCTCTGAAGGCAATTAATCATCAAATTGTAAATATAACTAATGCATTTGCCCTACTTAGCACAACAATGATGCAGCTGCTTCAGAGAGAAGTGTATCCAATTCTAATCTAATTATGCTGTGACCCACTGATACCAGTCAGGTGATATTAGGAGATATAAAAGGAAACCGGATCATAATCCAGTCTAAAGTCACACGATCAGGTTATAAGTCACCCACATTGGACTATGGCAGAAAAAAAACTGAATAGCAAATAATGCTATGAAAGCAACCATAGGGATAAAGATGAACTGTTTTGATTCTGATTCTCAGATAGGAGCCAATTTTGAAATATCCTTATACATTACAGACTTAACAGATACTCCACAAACATTTGGCAGAAATTTTGAAGAGATGAGTGTTTTTTGTACGTAGTCGTATACTGATATCTATGATCAGATTTTGGAAAACGTGCGGCTGAAATATGCACATAAAAACTGTCCATTGCCGCTGTATAATTGCATAGATTTATTTCTATAGGACTCCTTGTGACTTCATAATTCTGTCTTTTCCTCTATTAATAGCCCTGAGAGTGGGTTTTGGGAAAGAAAAAACAACCAAGCAAAAATCTCTGTATTAATTCACAGAATTGCCTAGACTTGGGAGGACAGATGCTAACAGAGGGAAAAGAATGACTTACCCTAGGCTTGGTATTACCCACTTCAAGGTTATTTTTAAATGGATTATTAAAGTTTGATTTAATATGTGTAATTTAGGACTTGATCCTTCAAGGCATCCATTATGCAGGTGCCTTACTCACCAGAGTGGGCTTACTGACTCCAGTGGAATTTCACTCACGTGAGTGAAGAGTGCCCGGGCAGAGGATTAAAATCCAGAGTATGTTTGTAGCTTACATAATTCCAAGCCTGTCAAAATTCATATCTATAATATCATCTGCCTACGTTACATAACACTAAGGGGTTGTTTATTCTTCCCCATATGCCTGAAACACATATGTGGTCTTAGATTTTTTTGGATTGTGTACCACATTACCAGCAAGGAAAAAGTGAGAATGAATGCAATATAAATTAAACTTTCATTTTGGGGAACATTAGAGGCAAACACCACCCCCAGCACGGTATCTAACCAGGCACACAAATGAATGCATTTTACTTGTTTATCAGTAATATCTTGCATTTCTCATTTATTTCCTGACTGAATCTTTAGTCAAGTCAGTGTTGCCTTTACCTAAATCATGCTATCAGGCTCTTTTTTTTCTGGCTGGTTGAGGAGCAGCCCAGTGCTCGGCATTTCAGGCTGGGGTCACTTGGTCATATCTCTCCGGAAGCACAGAGCACTTGGCAGGATTGAAACTAATGAGTCTACGTTTGTTTTGTTGTGTTTGGTGCTGTTTTGTTATGTCTTCTTTTAAATAATTTCAAGGCAGTCTTTCTCTTTCACGTTTACCTAGGATGTTGGTTCAAACTAATTTTGAGGTGCAAGGGAAGAAAATTCAGATGACCTTTTAAGTGTTACTGCAAGAAAAAAATGGTGAACAGGGGGCATTATTTGTATTCATGAGAATGCATACTTTGCTAACTTCAACAAATAGCTGAATCAGGCAGCAGTACTGCATGCTCGTGTTCAGCATTGCTAATGATTTGAACTGCTCGTGAACATATTTATCAATGAAGACTAAGATTAATTAAGAGATTAAGGGAAAACAGGTCAGAGCACTTGATTTTCCTCTTGTATAAACTGTAGCAACTTTATGAGTTCGGATAGACTTATAGCTGATTTATACCCATGTGACTGGGAAAGGGATCAGAACCATTGTGCCTGTGGATACTACTGCGTACAGTAATAAACTGATTCCAGGATAGACAGTGCTTTCCGTTCAGAATTTAATTCAGTTTTTCGTCTGGATGAAATCCTGGTCTCATAGAAATCAGTGGAAAACTAATCAGTGGAAGAAATCAGGGTTTTACCCTCTGCTGTGGTTTATTTTTTTTTTTTTTCTCTTTTTCTTTCATTGTGTACTTTGGCTCCTGGGCTTGGTCCAGTGTAAGCAGCTGTCTGCATCCTGAGGCACAGCAAGATGGTCACAGACATTGCTACATAATCAAACAGTTCATTTAGTCTTGTAAGGCTTCTCTGAAGGGAAGATGCAGTGCTTTACCTTGGAAAATAAGCCCTGTGATAAAAGAGAGCG
>JAHREE010000188.1:2098557-2170621 GCA_033628505.1 Tringa tobata
CAGGAGCGGATTTCCTGGTCCCAGAAGGCTCGTCCGTGTGTCACTTCGGTTTCTCCGAGCTGCACTTCTGTAGATGGCCCGGACTGTCCCGCGGTGCCCGGCAGAGCTGATGCTCGAGTCGAGCATCCCTGTGCCCAGGGACACGGCAGAGCTGCCTCAGGCCTTCCTCGGGAGTCAGTGCTCTTGCCCAGGGTGGGGGGACCGTGGGCACCACTCCACCTCCACCTGGGCAACCTCAGACCCTCTGAGAAAGGTGCTGTCGCTGCCAGGACTGTGGCTCTAACCACTCCGTGTCCAGTGTGTTCGTGTGTTTGATGTCTTCTAGCCTGTCAAGCATTTACGTTAAAGCCACTGGATGAAGAGCAGAAACTGTCCCGTGCAGAGACTGAAGTTAGAACAACTTCTCACTCCCCCATGTTGGCAGATGAAATTGTCCCTGCTCCTCTGCTTCTGGGCTCTGTCTGTGCCAGAAAACCTGGATGCTTTGTGCAGAGTGGCACAGCCTGGAGACAAGGGGTAGGACGCATCCGTCTTTACTTCTCCCCTCCCTCCTCTGCCCAGAATAAACCTGACTAAAGTGGCTGAACCCTGTCCTGGGGAAAGGCAGTTTTGGAGCTGAAACCCTGTCACTAGAAGCAGCTGAAACAGAAATAGCCTGCACATTGGACTCTTGCAAATTAAGGGAGAGGTGGTTTTTTTTGTGTTCCAAAAGATGAGAGTGATGCCTTGGTGATTTCTTTGAGATAAATGCGCAGCTGCCTTCTGTCAGCAGTGAGGATGTGCAGTGCCTGGAAGGGAGCAGTGCTACCCAGCTCGGACCTCTGGCTTCTCTTGGGAGTCCGGGTACTTGAACATGGCACATATTGCTTGACTTTCAGTGGGCCTGAACCTCCATGACCACCTCTCCGACTGTCATTATTTAATTCACCTTTAATTATTATTGTAAGGAAGGCATGGAGATTTAGGAAGGATTTCACTGATTGTTTCTGTATTTGCACTACAATGGATTTGGGGACTCCAGCCAAGTCTATGTCCCATGTGTGAGGCAGGTTTTGTACAGATATAAGCAGAGGAAATTCTTGTTCTCGAGAGCCCAGATAAGGAACGAGTGGTGCTTTTGTGAACAGGGATGGGTCTTTCCTGTGGTTCAGCCTGACCCTGCTAACCTGGAAAGGGTTAATGCTAGTTTCACAATAGTAATAGAGACATACATCCTTACTCCTAGATAAATCCCTTACAAATCACAGCACTACTTGAAGATAAACATGTTACTGTAAGTGGGGAAGTCTTATATAGAGATTTATGTATTTCTTTTGTAAATGAAATTATAATTATTAGTGGTATTATCTCAGAGCACAGAAAGAAGGCATCTTGCTCATTTGGATTGCTCAACACAAATCATGCTAAATCAAAGGAAAAAGCGACAAATATACAATGCAGCTTAAGGAGACACCCATTCAAAAAAGATAAGATGAAGCCAAGATAGGGAGCTCCCAGTTCTCTAATGTTGCTGTAATCACTGAATCACAGTGCTGGAAGGGCCCCATGGCAGAGTGAGCTCTACCCTCATCATTGTTCCTACCTCCCCAGGGAGTCTATTTCTATGCTTCTCCATCCTTATCATTTTCACATTTAACCTGTAACATTCACTAAGCACATCACTTCTTGTCCTGTCCACCATGGACAGGGAGAACAGATTATCCTGGCAGTAGTCTATACATATTTAATGAATGTCTCCTCTATCCGTTCCCTCTTCCCCTTCTCTTTGCTTAGGCTAAACAACATGATTGCTGTCATTTTTCCCCCCCCCAGGTCACATGCTCTTTTTGGTGTGTTCTGGATTCTGTACATTTATTTCATGATTTTATTTTCTTTCATCCCCTCCGTGGGATGCCCCCAACTCAACTCAGTTCTGCAGTGGAAAGATTACTATGTCCTATCATCTGCACTCCAATTTATACATCTGATGAGACGTCTGCCTTCCTCCTATCACAGGTTTATCCACAACGGATGACCTACTGAAACTTCTTTGCTGTCCTCGTGGTCTTGGCAGATGTTACTTGCTCGTACGTGCATAACAGCCTACGTGAAGTATCTTGCATTTGCCCTCGCTGAAATGCATTGTAGCTTTTCCTTCCTGTACGCCCAGTTTGTTTAGAACATGTTGAATGCTAAACCTGCCCTCCTCCATGCCAGCAGTCCTCCCCAGCTCCGTGCCGTCTGTGTGTGTTGTGGTCCTACTCGCTTCCCAGTGGTGATGGCAAACTAGTGCAGCGTATTTAGGTAGCAGTCGGTGTGTGCATTTCCTGCATGTATTTCTGAATCTCAGCCTCAGAAGTACTGGGCACCCTCATGCAGGGCTGCCAAGAGAGGACAAGATGTTTCCGAGCGTAGAGAGCTCTGAGCTCTGCAGAGTAAGGAGGAAGGCTGACCACCCTGGGGAGCTGGAGATGGCTGAGACTGCCAAAGCCCTGGTGGCTACTGAAGGGTGGACAAACTGGGGGTCCAAGAAGGTAATTTCGGACATACCCGCTGCGTACTGCAAGTCCTGATAGGGCTCAGTTGGCCCTAGATTAGTACCATGCATTATTCAATCTTTGTTGCTATTGGATTTTTTTTTAAATAGCGAGCTAAATAACTTGGCAGTGTCGCAAAATCACTAAAAGCCATTTAAAAATAATACTGTCACTAGAAGGCTTTTGAAGGATGAAATCAGGCAGAATTCATTCCTCTTCTGTCACCTGAAAGTTTATGTCACACTCCTCTCCACCTTCCCCCTCTCTACCCACAGCAGTAACATTTATGTACAGTTTAATGTTATGATATTTAATCATGCAAATAATGATCTCATTCACTTTAATGGGACTATTTATGTCCTCAAGATTGCAAGCCTGGCACTGTGCTCAGCAAAGCACTCCAGGGTTCTCCAATGAAGGTATGAAGGAACACTTGTATTACTATATATCTTTATTTAAATACAGATTGCACAGAATAATTAAAAAAAGAGAAGTGAACGATTGGCATATAGCCTATCTATCTTTTCATGCACACATAAAATGTGAAAATTCAGTAATGATGGAAATGACAGAATATGTCAAATTAGCTTTAGTTTCCTCCTTACCGGTTTGGCTGGTTTTTGTAGTTTTGTTTTTTGTTTTTTTTTTTTTTTCCCTATAACTCTTTTTTTTTTTTTTCTCCTTGGCAACAATTTATACATTCTAATAATAATGAAAAAAAAAGAACTTCTGATATTGATTGAGTCTCCTTTTTAAAAACCTGTCTATCATTTTTCTTAAATGAATGCATATCTCAATATGATGTCTGTATGAAAGCAAGCAAAGGGCATAAGGAAATGGATTAAAAATTGTAACACTAGCTAGTAAAAGCACTCAGAATGATTAATTAAAGCCATGGTAAAAGAAAAGCAAGGCTTCATGGACTGAAAGATCAAAGAGAAAGAGGACAAGGGCACATGGCTTAACAGAAAATGGAAACAATCAACATTTGCTGGGGTTTACAGATGATTTTTCTCAGTACAGGGAAAATATCAATGAAATATTTTAAAGTTTGCAGGCAATGAAGCTAAATTACTGCATATCTCAATGATACCATACGGGAGGAAAAAAAAAAACCAAAACACCCACCCCCCAAAATTAAAAAGTAAAAAAAAAATAAAATTGGTCAGTTCTAGAATGAAGAGGTAGCAAGAAATGCCAATTTTAATGGCTACATTTTAAAATTAGATTTTTATTTTGTTGAAATTTTTTTTTTTACTTTTAATTTTATTTTTTCTGTGCATGCTATAGCTTCTCTACATTTTGAAGTAACAGTTCTCTTGGAAATGAATAAAATTATTCTCTCTCTTTCCCTGCCTTCACAGATACGCATACCCATACACAAGGGTCAGAAGACAGTCTAAGCACATGGATTTTATGGAGGGAGATAAGGGGCTAGAGATTCATATTCTACCTTTCAACCAGTGGGTAGAACAATGTTTTCCCCCTCTTTCTTCCAGGTCTACTCCTTCCTCATCCACCCAGACATTACTCTAGTTTTTAAACTGGATTAGCAGCTGTGACCATTGCAAGTCTTTTACTTATGACTTCATGGGCACCAGTGTTGACCAGGAATATATTAGCCAGGCTGTTTTGTACTGAAGAATATTGGCCTGACTATTCATGCAATTATTGCAGTTTCCTCTGAAAATTAACCTTCAGAAAAGTATTAACATGGCAGAAATTTTCAAGTCCCCATTTTTAAAACAGATAATTTAAATTTTTCAGTTTCAAATGATTCTTTCAATTTTTTATTGTGGGTGACAGGTTTTTTTCAGACTCAGAGATGACACGTGATGGAGTCCTTAAAGCAGAGAAGATTGATTAGAAAAAAAGACCATTGGGAATGGTGTCCTTCATTGGGAAAGGAGAACCTTTATCCTAATTCAAAATCAAGTGCAGTTTCCGTAATTTGAAAAAAAATTCCCAAAACAGAAATGCTGTCCTTCGCATTGTTCTCTGGGCCACCCAGAAGTTTCTCTCCACCTTTTCACCCTCTTCCAACCAGGTTTCAGAGAGTAGCTGCTTCCTCGCTTGTCTATCTCCTCTACACACACCATCACTCTCCTGTAATGCTGTTAAGACTAGTGAATCCTTGGGGCACCTGCATTGCTGAATGAATAATACTTTTTACAGAGCAGTAGACAGTTCTTCTTCATGGGATTCCTTTGAAGAGGAGATTTTTTTGTTGTTTTAATACAAAGGACCTTTGACTTTACATGTTAATTGCAGGACAAGTTAAAAGGAAATGAACTATTAAATTCACATCTCAATGTATTACAAGTGAAATCTTTATCATCTACAGCAGATAGACCATTCACAAACATTTTAGATTTGCTATCTGAAGCAACAAGTAGTAGGAGCGATAGCCTGATGGGTGAAGCTACAATTGAAATTAACATTAGAAAGCAGACTTGAATTTGAGACATTCAAAAGAAACCAAAAATCTAAAAAAGCACATATAAGGCTATTTTGCATTACTTACTTTTTTCACTTGGAATAATAATTCATGGCTCTATGTAGAGGTTTTTGCAATCAGATCTCAAAGTGTTTTTCTTGTTACAGGATGGAGATGTTTCCTGTGGATGTATACAATAAATCTAATTAGGCTGCAAATAGGGAGCTGTTATATTGTATGAAATTTTAAATCTATCCAGATCAGTATCTTGCAGTTACTGCAGTATAAGACATATCCTAAGAGGAAATCCCCCTGTCAGCCAGATCAAAGCGGGGAAAGTCTGGTAGGGTTGTGTATGCATGTGCTTATGTGTGTGTATTAAATCTTGGAACAGGAACAAAACCTAGAAACATTCATGTTTCCAAGGGAAAGGAAATTCCATTTTATTTCTTCTCCTTCTTCTTCTGTCTGGGGGAAAATAATTCTGCTCAATGTTAAAATAAAATACGAAGCCAACTTTCAGCTCCTGGGAACTCCATTCTTTGCATCCCTGTTTTTTTTCATGAACTAGGGAACCTGGAAGCCCTGGGACTGTGGCTTGGGCTTCAAGGGATGTCGGGCTTGCAAGGATGGTAAAAGCTACAGAAAAGCTGGAACTCTGGGCTGAAAGAGTTGCACTATGTCATCTTAGATGCAATGCCCCAGAGTTGAGTTCTCAAGCAGCTCTTTACAGAGCTGATAGGATGCCAGGTAGGTTTTTGAAAGAACCTGACTTACGTTTTTGAAATATTGCTTCAACAGATACTTTGCATATGCGAATGTGTAGGACTCTGTTTTGCTGGCCTGCCGATAGGCGCAAGGTTTAATTCAGCTGGGTTCCTAGGCAGTACTTTTCCCCAGCAACAAAACTCTTGTCCCTTACTCCCTTATCTTCTGTATGAAGGTTTCTTGCATTAGAAAATTGATAGTATGTAAAATAACTTGCTGTTTCACAGAGACAGCACTGATGCTTGTTGTGCTGATATTAACAGTGATTTGTTTCAAACTGAGCTCCCATCATAACTGAAGCATGTTAATCTGCTCATTGCCAGTCAAGCTGGGAATGGTAGGTGTACTTAGACAAAATGTTTAGGAGGAATGGTTGACTCATGGCAATCTTTAGTCATTCTCTGAAATGATACTATTAATGTGTATGGGATCAGCAGAGTACTTGTTTCTCCTTTCTATTATCTTGTTTTTACATTCAGTAACATCTTCCTTGGCATAGGGGGAGGATAACAGATTCATGTTTGAGCAATCTATTTGATATTGCATTTCTCTAAATCACCAAAACCTGTCATTTTCTAGTGTTACAGGATTTGCTGTAGCAGATTAAATCTGGTCTGCTTTGGATGGCAATGGCAGGTTGTTGGTGTTCCAGATGAAGATTTAAAACATCTTGTAGGTGGTCTACCCTACACATGAGATTAATTTGATCTTCTCTTACATGACTACAAAAGGCAACTTCAGCCTTAAAGGACGCATCTATTCTGTTTACAACATTGTGAGGTTACTAAGAGCCAAGGAGAATATCATCTAATTGCCAGGTAACACAACTATCTACAGAAAATCCAAAAGCTTTTTCCAGGAAATAGGCATGGAGAATGCCTATGACACATATAGGGCTCTGAAGCCAGGTTAAATAGCTTTATATGAGAATCAAACCACAGGTACTGCTATTGTGATTAATATTATTTATAATAGCAACATGAATAATTTACACAGAGGGTGGTTGTGACTGCTCTCAGTTGTACAGGGAAGCAAACAAAATAATTTGTTCTGGAATCACAATGGGAAACAAAATATCTTAAATTCCAGTTCTTTGTAAGGAGGAAGTGCCACATTACACTACACTCTGCTATAAGTGTTTTGACATCTCTCTAATCAAGGCTTTTTCAGTGAATACTTTCAGCATGCGGCAGCTTGGACATTTGTTTTAGCAGTAAAAGAACGCTATGGTACTACTGCCTGTTGATCCCAAGTGTTACTCCGATAAGGTTCACGTCATAATATACAAGAGTTGTCTCTGAAAAGACACCCCAGTGTGGTTTTGATTGCTCTAAGGTCTTACATGTATTTTTTTCTTTGAGTTACAGTCTCAACTTGTGACTATAACCCCACTGCGTAACTCTCTTTACAAATGTATAACAACAAAATATTTCTGGTTCCAGTGGATTTGCAGCTCAGGATGGGACACAGCACTTAGATGTAGTGAAGAACCATATGAAATTACGGATAACAAGAGAAGTATGTGTGGGAGCAGTTGTGGCTGTTGCAGTAAGCAATGGTCTTTATGTAGCAGTTGACCTCTTTTGAGATTTCTGCAGGAATTATGGTGGGGAAGTATTTAAATATTTAGTGGGCAAGATGATAGCTTTCCTCATTTTTACAGAAGTTGGCAGACCCTTGGCAAAAGGTTGACAAAATGGTGAAGCTTTAGTGCTACAAATTCAGGATAGAAATTTGAAATCTTTCTCCAGATTTGAAGAGTTGTCCAAAACCACTCCAGTGGTAAACGTACTCCTGATCATTCAACTTGTATATTTTTTTCAGCTATAATTGTGAACTCTTAACAAACATCCTGGTGGACCATTTTGTCTGTAATCATAGATCACTGACTTTTTTTTTTTTTTTTTTAATTCAGTAGCATTGTGTTATTTACACTTTAAAATATCTATCAGGGAATAAGTGCTATTCTTACTAAGTACCAAGCCAAGCAGGAGCACCAGTAGTTGAAGGGCACAAACAGATTTAAAAATAATTTTGGCTAATTCAAGATACGGTCTAGAAAAACAAAGAAAAGAACAGAAGATGCAATTCACTAGGGGCAAGTGGAAGGTACTGTATATAAGCAGAAATAATCAGTTACACTAGCACATGATGGGGAACAGCTGCTTAAATAGCAGTTCTGCAAGAAATGATCTGGGGGTTATTGAAATTGAGCCAACAATGTCATGCTGTTGCAGGAAAAACAAACGTTGTGGTGCATAAGCAGAAAGGTAGTCTTTTAAGGCTTGTGAAATAACCCTTCCACTCTGTTCAATACTGGTAAGGTTGTAGCTGGACCCTGTCCCTTTGTAAGGGCACAACATGGGTCGAGGATTCTCCGGGGCATAGGGAGAGGGGACACTCCCCGACTGGGGCTGTGCAGCCCCAGCCAGGGTCATCAGGCACCTCTGTGGGGACAAAGACAGGCTAAACCTGAGACATCAACCTGTGGAGCTGGGGACTGGCATCTTATGGCATCGCTAGGGCAGGGACTGATGGCCCTGACATGGGTTGTGATGGGGTCCTTGGCCATGGGCAGGGGTGGGGCTGGACCTGGGTGAGGTGGATCAGGGCCAGTAAAGAGCTATTGGTGCCCTCAGGGGCCAGACACCAGTTTTGGGATTTTGACACCAAGAAATATCGAACCTTCCAGAAACAGTTAAGAAAGGTGTGATCTGAGCAGAAAAACCCAGCAGAAAAGTCTGAAAGGATCCCTTATTTGGCTGTGTTCAGGTGTTGCCTTCATATGTTCTCTCCTAAAAAAATTAAACAACAGTATTATAAGAATAGTAAAAAAGTAAAGCAATACAAAGCAATCATTAATGTTTTATAACTGTAGAGGATATTGCTATTTAGGTATTTCTGGCTGAGGCATATTTCACTAAAGAAAGAAGGCATTCAAAATGCATTAGTAATTTTCTGAAGAATGCGGTGGATGTTACTTAGATGTGATGACACTTGTCATCACCATATGTAAACTTTTTGCATAATGTATTCTTGACTCATATTCACCTTTTCATTTCAAAACTTCATTTACTCTGTGTTAATTTAAATTGTACAAAGAGCAGTATGGGAAGGGGACAAGTTAAGAATTTCCTTTTAAAGAAATGTCAGCTTCTAGCAGCTCAATTTTAACAATTTCTGCAGCACAGGGAGGAATTCTTTTTTTATCCTTGATGGGCTATTAACTGTTGAAATTTAGCTATTCATCTTTCATTATTTCAATAGCTCAGAGTCATAGATGCTTGTACATTTACTCTCATAATGCTTTGTATTTTTGCAGACCTCAGTATTTCGTATGAGCTGAACATACAAGGCCACGTTCTCATTCTGTTGAGACTCTCTTGACTCAGCAAAGAGAGAGGCTGGCAGAAGTCCAACTGCTTCTCTCCAATCTGTGTTTGGCATAGGGCAAGACCCAACATAGTCGCCCATCCCTGGAAGGAGACTAATCCCCAGAAGGCACCCTTCGGGATGCAGCGTGTGTCTGTATGTATTATATTTCTTACTGTATCTTAGAATAGTGGTGCAGTAGAATGTAAGACCATTCAGCTGGACCTCCCTTTACTACCTCTCATTTGCTGTAAGGGTTCCTCAGGAATGGCAGAACAAAGGCGGCTGAATGCTGATTCCTTTAGCTCTTCTGAACTTATTCGTTCCTAAGCTGCTCCACTGACACCTGTTCTGGGCTTCTTAATACAGAAATGCTTGCAAGCATCTTACTTTGCTTCACTCTCCTGGGAGGCACTATTTTCACCCAAAGAGTAAATCTATTCCACCTTGCCAGCTTGTCTCCCAATTTATTTTTATATAGCCATGGGGTATCAGTGCAATGCTGAGCTCCGAATGCCTGAAGCTACAAAATTCTGACATTGATATCATCGAATGATTGATGCCATTACTGACAATCTGTGTTCTGAAACTCATTTACTTGGACACTGTGGAATGCAACTTCCATGCAGGCAGTGCCTGTAACCAAACAAAAGGACACTTCAAAGGTAGGTCATTGCAGAACTCTCGCTGCTTCTTTGCAAAGTAGCAAGCAGAGTTATTTTTTCCATGTATTCTAAAGTGTGACATCAGGGAATGTCTATGACTTGTGAATCTGTTTTCAGCCTGGCTCCTGGCTATAGACCAGCTGAGGACACTCAGGTAATGACCCACTGGGGTAAATCTTACTCTAGGATAGAACTTTCATTTTTTCTTCTCCTTTTTAATGTAGAATGATGTTTCCCACAGATGAGGTGTATTGAGGAAATGCATTCCCAATAAACTCTCGTCCCCAGGATCACGTGGTGGATGTTGCTTTCCTTTGTCATGGCTTTCAGAAGCTGATGGTGTGGAGAGACCAAAGCACATGGAAATTCTCACTCCAACAGTCTCCTGAGTCATACAATGATTATAGCATGAGTCCAGAAAGGGAGAGAAAGAGAACAGCAGTGACAGGATCTGGGAAGATGGAGATGGTGCCAGCTTGGGAAGATCTTTGTCCCTTGGGAGACGCCAGTGTTAAGATACTCATGAGAGAAGGAGATCAGCAGCGTGCACTTGTACCACGTTACATGAAGTGAAGAGCCCAAAGGAAAACCTCCAGACTCTACTGTCCTTTTTCTTTTAGGAGAAGAATTTGAGGCAGGTGTGGTTCAAACCACTGAAAGGAGAAGTAAATTGTGAGGAAATATCAGAGAAGGATATGACAACTATGGCCCAATTCAGGAGCCTGAGACAGCACCAAGGAACAGTGTTAGTGTTTTACTCAGGTCTAGTCATAGCATAGTCAGGCATGTTTGACCAAAAGAATTTTTTCCCATAAAACCCTACCAAGAAAAGGTTTGTTGGCATTTCTTGTCAAAATGAGAAAGGCTTTCAAAGGTATTTCTAGCAGAGATCTAGAGCTTTAGATACTCCTCTGAAATACGGGAAATCAGTCTTCCAACTCCTGTTCTGTCTGGTGCAGAGCAGGATTTGAAGCTACACCTTTAGATGTCTTGTGGGCCTCTCATCACGCAGGTGCTGAGAATCTTTGTCTGACACACTGAGTGCGGAACCATTTATACGAAGAACTGCTTGAACAGGAACATGAGATGGACCCATACAGTGTGGCTCCACTCTTTCCTAACCGCCTGTGACCATGCCCCACGCTGAAGTAGTTAGTAGCAGGAGTTGTAGGGGGATGTCACAATGTCATTCACTCTGTCCCTTGACATACAGGCTTCATTCACCTAAGGACTTGATTCATGTCATACATTTAGTCAGGATTACCAAGATGATTTTGACAATATCTGATTTGAAACCACTTCACTATCTGAGTCCTTAGGATGTAGGAAAACCTGCTGCGCACCCTCACAAGTTTTCCATTTATATTAGAGTAGCTGCCTGAGAAAAATAGAATGACCTTTATATTTTTTTCCCCCTAAAAGTACAGTGCAGCCAGAGGAATGCTGGATGGGCTGGAGATAGTACAATTTGTATGGCTCATGCCATTAAACTTGGTAAAAACAACAGGGATGAGATATATACCTGCAATGTCTTGCCTAAAATATACACTTTGACATCAGAGGTGTTTGCTGTCCCCATAGCAATTTGGAAGGCTAGGGCTGTATTGTACTAGGCCTTTGATTTCACTGCAATGAAGAGAGTGAAATGCAAATGAATATTTCTAATGCAGAATAATAATCACTGTAGCTGGACGAGCAGTAAATGTGCAGAATGATCCAGGCTGAAAACAGGTGGTTTCAACAAAGCTGCGGGATCCAGGCAGAGTTTCAAGTCAGAAGATTAGAAAAACAAAAGATTGTTATCCGTGTCACAGCTAAATTCTCCCATTTATTTGAGGGTGGCTAGGATCTCAACTGCCAAGGCAGAGGACATGCTCAAGAGACCCATTAGCTAAATGAGATCTGAACTTAGATAGCTTCTCTGCAACTTGACGAGTTGGAGGTGAAAGCTACACTTAAGTGCTGGGAAGTGGGCTATGACAATTAATTAAGTGTCCGGGGAGAATGGAGGGAGTTTTTGCACTTCTGCCTCATACTTTTGAGGAAAAAAAGAGTGATGTTTCTCTATTCAGAGAAATGAGACTGCTGAGAGGATAAGAAGACCCTCTGTGTTAAGAGGAGCAATTAGAGGAGGAAAGTTGACTGTCCTTACAAAGGCCTGGGAACACAGAAGAAGAGTGGGAAGTGTCTGGGTGAAGAAGTATCACAGAAAGAAGGCAGGAGCAAGGGGATGTCTTGGTTGAATGCTCCATGACATATAGCTAGGAGAAATTTGTACTTCTGAAGAATACTATCTTGCTCCTCTGTCTCCTGAGATCTGTCAGAGCTGCATGGGGCTGTGCCTATGAATGGGTTGTTTGGCCTGGAACATCTTTTACTTGACTTTGCCTCTTGCTGGGTGTCTTGCTGATAGAAGCTGATGTGTTGGTGTGCCATCCACCATGATGGAAACATCACCAGGGTCATCCTCAGCACAGATTCCAACTCCCTTTGCAAGGCTGGAGCAGCCTCTCTCACCTACCCCAACCAGGCCATTTAGTGGGCAGGGGCAGAGAAACCCAGACCAAATAAGGAGCAGTTCAGCAGTTACAAAGTTCACTGTTGTAAAAGATTAAAGATACTGTGATGATTGAGTTTCAGTTGGCACAAACAGTAGGTCAGCCCAAACTATTCAAACATTTCTCTGTAGCTGCTGATTGAAAGTTTCTCTTCTCCTGTAGTCTGTAATGACGTGCAGCCTGAGCTCACAGGGGTAAATCCTGAAGTCCTGTTATCAGCCTCCATGACTAAATTGGGAAACAGAGTCCAAGTACATCTAAGGGTGAACCTCAGACTGGCAGCAAGATGGACTGAACATGTTACCAGGCTTTTACCAACTGTGGCAGCAGTTATTGCAGTGCCATTAACAGATCTGTTTTGACTGAGATCTAGAGACTTTTCTGACTCAGCTGTAATAAAAAAATCATCCAGTCTCTTTATTTCCTGTCTTTGAATAAAAGAGTTTCTGTTTCCAGTTGCCAAATACAAAATCAATCCCACACGCATCCTCCTGAAGACAATGAAACTTAGCGTGCATTGTTCTACAGCTTCATTCCTGACTGCCTATCATATTTTCAAGTGAGAGATAAGACTGAAGGGAAAGTTTTGAAATTCAGTAACTTCCTCTATCTCTCTGCTTATACAAGATTGACTCCTTGTTCCATTTTGCCCAGTTTTCAATGACTCAAATGAAGCACTGCCTACCATGGGCATGTTTCTCTCTGGCTAACAGACATTCCCATTAGTCTATTTTTCAGAGGTCAGCCTTCAGGTATTTTTGCTCTTTGTCATTCTGTAGCTTCTGTTTCTCTTCCTCCACCATGAAATAACATTTGTCCTTCCATCTCCAGAACAAAATAACAGATATTTTTGTCTCCTGTGTATTCACCTATCTTTGATCAAGTTATACATGACCTTTTCTGTGTTGTTGTTTGTTTGTTTGTTTGTTTGAAATAGTACAAACCCCTGTCTCTTTGTTTCTCTAACTTGATTCAGTAAGTATATTCCCCAGCTTTGAGCCCTGCACATTCTTCAAGGTTTTAAAACTGTGTCAAAGAGCAAGTCCCTTGAGCATTAGAATACACAGGATAGATTTAATTATTTCCCTGATGGGGCTGCCAAAATGACCCTCCAACTTAGACACTCTCTGCCTTTTCAATAGTCTCCTCAGTATGCAGCAGAGCAGGTGGAAGGAGTTTCAAGCTTGGGAAAAGAACAGCTTGTGTGTGCACAACATTTATATTTAGATTTCTCTTGCCTCCAAAACAAAGGTTTCTTGGGATAACTATACGTCTGATATAACTGCCAAGGATAAGGATGAAATCTGAATACATCTGATTAGAATCTATAATGTTTTGAACGCTAGGTCGTCTCTCAGATGCACTGGCAGCATCTAGAAAGAGGAGAAGTCAATAGTTCAAAGAAACATTTTTTCAAAGAGGTACTATATCTTTATCCCACTGTTGTGGCTCTGTTTCTTTGTTTTTCTGATTAGAGTAAGTCACAGTAGGTCCAGAAGTAACAGACCAGGACAGGTCGGTTCTTCAGGACAATTCCATGAACTTGTTTTTGTGGCTGAGGCAATGTGCATTTCCAAAACATAGTTTTACTAGCCCATGAGGGTGTCCAGGCTCAGATGCCTTTTTTGTCTTGCATGTAATTTAAAAATTCTACCTCCTTGAGGATGTCAGGAACCATATCACTGTGCTGACCACCAGTGCTACAGTTCAGTACTCTCTCAGCCTCCTGCCGTGTGTGGCGGTTGTTGTGCCAAATTTTTCATACACATATTCCGTTATTGCCTAATTTAGGATTTAACAAATGCTAGAACAAAACATGTTGTTTGTTTTCCCTCCCAATGGGCAGTGGTTTCTCAACATTGGAAATCCCAGCTTGCGTATGTCATGAAAACTGATGATGACTCCCCATAGTAGTGTTGTATGTTAATAACAGTTTAACTTTCCATGTTTCCCCCTGCCAGGTAGTCTTCTAAAGCCTTTCCTTTTTCTCATATTGGAATACTTAAACTAACCTTGATGTGTTATTATGTTATGAAAAAAGTTTTTTCTCCTCTCACATCATGCAAAGAGCAGAATAACACACGTTGGCACTGAGCGATTGTAAAGATACGCTGCCCCACAGGTGCTAAATAATTCTTCCTTCAGATACATTGTTTCTGGTTTTCTGTAGTTTCAGACAGATTGAGTACTTTTTGCCTGATATTTTGAAAGTTTTCAGTGCAGCCTTTCAGAAAGCGGGATTTTTGAGAACAATTGTAAAGCTTCTCACACACTATTTACACCCTGTTTATACTACTTTATGGGAGAAAGACACCTTCATTGGTGTCTATCATCCCACTGTGTACCCCAATGTATAAATATGGAATCAAATCAAATGTGGTTCACTGTCAGGAAGAGGGGAAAGCTGACTGTTCTCTAAGGAAGAGAGAGACGGAACCTGAGGGTGATCCTTGTGCAGGCAGTGCCACCACTAATGGAGCAGAGTCCCTCAGGATCTTGACATGGTGGACAGAGTTGGGTGCAGGTAACAGCATCCATTGGCAGCCCCAGACATGGCAAATAATGAACTATAGCCAGGGTCCGTGCAGTGGTTTCGGTCATGAGTAGAAGGTGATGGAGACGGCTAGAGACTGGTACCCTTACCACAGAGAGCAAGAAGGGACTGAAAGTCCAGGGCTGAGCTGAAAAGGGCATTCTGAGCCCACAGGCAGATGGTGCACCATAGACAGGAGAATTTTTCATTTGATATAATAGTCTTTTTTTTTTTTTTGCCCTTCATGCTCAGCTCTGGAAGTCTCTATCTCATAATGATTTTGGCAGATGATTCATGTTCTTCCTTTTTCCTCTCCTTTCACCACGTGGACAAATCATCCTCTAAACTCAAACTAGGACAGGGATTTTACTGAAACATGGACAGTGGGTGGGGAAGAAGACCATGTTTTTCCTGGAAACTCTTTGACCCAATCCTCTCCCTTCCTCCTCAGTTGTACGCACTCCAGCCATGTGCTTGCCTCCATGCTATAGCCCTAATACTCATCTTCAGAACCAGCTTGTGCTACATTGGCAACACATCCTTGACTATGGAAACTGGGATGCTGACAGATAAACTTGTCCAGAAAAGAGAGCAGTGCGCTTAAACTATAATCATCATGAGTCACTACAGCAGCTTTTTAGAACCAAGGGAAGCATTTTGACTTGTGCTCCATTTTCAGTAAAAAGCCAGAATGTTTTGCAGAAACCAGACACTATAAAAAATAATAATTCCCTTGGTAGTCCAAATTTTCCTCTACTAAGTAGTTTTAATGTAAATTTTTCAGCTAGCACTTGGTGTAATCTTGTTTAAGATAGGATTCTCTCAAAATTTTAACATCAGGAAAAGGTAAAGATGAGATTTAAAAAAAAGTCACAATTATGCAAAATTACGGGAACACAATTATGCAAAAAATAAACACTATTTTAAAAAATCCATACAAAGATTTAATTTTGTCTTTCCTTGATGAATGTGTTTGTAGAGCATGACTGCTTTTGGTGTGTCTTTTTTGAAGCTTATTTGAGACACAGGGAAAAAGAACAAAGTCTTGTTAAGAACTATAAAGCATACCATAAGAAGATGCTCTATTGAGGAAACAACTGTATTAGAGAGGCCTGGAATTTTAGAATCTCTTCCTGATGAACCTTGCAAGATAAACATATATATATATATAAAAGTTGTCTCCAGTAATGAATTGGAAGCATGTGATATAACTTGTTGGCTTTTGTGGAGCAAGGCTGGAAAATGTCAAAAAGCGGCTATGAACAGTTTACGGCATTGGAGAAGGAGTAAAAATTGATCACAGGTTTTGGGGCTTGCTTTTGATGAAGCTAGACTTCTAGCTCCTCATGTCTGATGCCACATGCTCAATGTACGTAGGTGCATACAAACAAATTGCATTTGTACTGTGCAATCTGTAAGCCATACACTGGCACAGCCAACAAGGTTTCACCCAAGTGTCTGCCAAAGGGCAGGGAAAACCCTTTGTAATTTTTGCCATTACACATCTAATAAGATATAGAAGCAGCTGTAGTCCAGATTTTAGGTCATTAGTTTTAAAGGTCTCTTCAGTTAAGTTCCTGAAGGATAAAAATAAGTCTAGAAGAACCTGTATTACCTGGGAAATACAAGGAACAGCAGACTAATTGGACTGAAACAGCTGCATGGCAGGACACAGCTGCTTTGATGTGAGACAGCTCCTTCCCATCATGGACCATCCCCTGACGTTCACAGCCGCCTCTCAGAACTGCCACACCAGAGATTGCTGCTCTGATCCCCCAGCACAGCCAACATCTGCAGCAAAGCAGTAAGCCTGGGAACAGTTAGCATTGAAATTAGCTAATCTGAGAGTGGGGACAGGGTGCTTTTTCATTATTTCTCCTGCCTTCACTCTTACTTATTCATGGCAACACTGATGGTGTTTTTTTCTCTTTCTTCTAAGAAATAGATAGTAAAGCTTATTAGTTTTGCATGTCAAGTCCTCTTTTTTTTTTTTTTTCAGAATTTCTATTCTTAACCTCTCCAGCTGTAGAATGAAAAAAAAATTGTCAGACTCCTACTCACCTTTTACCAGTCAAAATTATATGTCAGGTTGTTTTCTGTCATTAGTGTCTTGAAGCAGCCTGGAAGTTGGAAACATTGCAATAAGGAGTTGTGACTTTTCTCTCAGAGGAGCTTAAAAGGAGTACTAATGTTTTTGAACCAGATTTTAATTTATCACAGTTGAACTGCTACCTGAGGCTGCAAAAGTCAGTCAGCAGATGAGTTAGGCTTGTTCCTGAGGAACTTTTCTCCTGCCTCTATAGGGGAAATGGACCAGCCTCTAAAGCCTTGATGACTTCTAGCTGTTCTGAAGACAAAAACTCTTCCATATGGCACTCTAATTGCACGATAAAAGTGATTTAATAGGAAATAATTACTTTGCTTTCAAATTGCTTGTAATTGTTTCAGGCAAGAGCCAGCTTTTGGAATAGTATCTTGTAAAAGAGCTCATAGATGATGGAGGTGCCTGTTTCATTTTTAACTATTGTGTACATCCTTCAGTTTACCTACTTGGTATTGTTTATATTGCTACAAGGAACTAAAGACAAAGGGCTGTTGGTAAGAGCAGTCAGAAATGAAACAAGGGCAGAGATAAAATATCTTCAAAGAAAATATCAGGAGACCTTAAAAGACCAGAGGAGACTTAGGGGAAGTGCTTATTTATCAGGCTGCAGCCAAGTACACAAGCATGTTTTCTTTTCCAGTGTTGGGGGTCTAAGATCAAGAGAAAAAAAAAAGAAAAAACAATTCTATAGACAATATGGGGGGAAGCAGGAGATGGAATAGGGGACTAAGTGAGGCAGCAAAAAAGCTATTTGAGGAAGATGTTGCAGGAGTGAGACCAACAGAGGCAGAGGAGGATCAGGAAGCTCCAGGCGCTGAGCCTGGCTGTTGGAGTTAAACAGGAGCATCCTAAATTTCTGAGGAGACTGTGAACTTTAGTTAGACTCGATGAAGTTTTGCTCTTGGGCTAACTCTCTCCTCTGGCAGCTGTTTGAGTAAATAAGCAATACTTCATTTTGACAAAGATCTTTTACATCACTTTCCTCAGCAGCTGGTCAAAAGCTTCCTGGAGGAGTTTCTTGGAGGTGTAAGTGTGGCTGAGAGAGGGAGATCGAGTTCCCGAGCAGCTGTACCTTGACAGAAGTGAAAGAAAGAGTGCTGATTGCCTGACAGCAGTGTTTAAAAGGGACTAAAGGGGTGTGATGCAGAGCTTGGTTTGTATCATGATGGAGATTTTTATTTTGGGATACCTTTAGTGCAAGAGTCATTCAAAAAAATAGCTCTGGCAAACAGCTTACGCCTTTTAGACCCAGTCACAGATAGTCTAAAGTAAGCAATTCCGCTGCTGAAACATGTACTCAGCCTTTGGGACTACTTTAATGATCCAGGTGTGACTCCACATTAGCAGCTGTACTGATGCAGCTTTCACCCGTAGATAAGTTTGTCGCGGTGTCCCTGCATTTCTGCTGTCACTCAGTACATCCAAGCTATGCTTTTATATCACTTAAGAGGCATGATCTCATACACTCAATTATCCCGGCGTAATGTGAATTGTTAAGGTCATTCTGTTGTTAATTAATCGGTTGTGCCACATTAAAATAGTCTCCCTAAAGTCCTCTGCATTACAGATTAATGTGAGCTTCTCCACAGACCTAGCAGTTTGAGTGTCTCACCAGCAATCTAAATGACACTGACGTGCTGGGTTGGTAGTTATTCTCTGTGTTGCAGGAGGGAAAGATTACAATAACATTTCAGCTGTGTTTCAATGTGTGTTGGAAATACTCTCACTGAACCACCAAATGAAATCCATGTGCCATAAAGAGAATAAGTAGAAAAGGGAAGATCATTTGGCTATGTGTGAAGAGCTCATGGGAGCCCACAACATTAGCAGACAGATGATGAGAAGCAATAAAATTACTGTTTTTTAAAAACATGGCTGTGAGTTTGGGAAGCCACCTGTAGGGAACCTCTAAATGCTTGGTCCCACTAAGCAACTGACCATATTGTTTTTAATAATCTCCCAATGTAAACTTGGGGAAGTTTATTCACAAACATCATTGTAATTTCCACGGGCAACTAATGATTGCTATTATACTCATGCCCAGCTGCAGCTGGCTGCAGCTAAAAATGGAATGTTGGATTTTTTTTTCCCCCTGTAGTTTGTTTTGGTAATTAAGATTCTGATAATTGGAGTATTATTGTGAGAGTGAGAAGCATGAAAGCTTTGCAAAGCTCACCTTGTGATCAAGCCTTTCATCTGAAAAACTTGGCTCAGGGTCTACTGATGGGCAGGATTATTCCCTGAGTCCTCCACGGCTCTCATTCTTCCTTTGACAGTCCTTTCAGCATCCCAGGGCGTTGATATGAATGTCTACTTCCCTTGGCAAGCAGCACTTCAGGCCTTCTTTCTGCACCCCATTTACCTAATTTCTCTAATCAGCATCTCCTCATGAATCCCACTTGTTTTCCTGGTCATTGGGAACTCTTTCTCCTTCAGTTAGGATATAATGAACATGAGAACATAAAGGAAAAATAACCACCAGGAGAGTAGTTAACCACTAGGAGAGGGGCCCACAGAGATGGTGGAAGCTTCATCCTTGGGGATATTCAGACCTTGACTGAACCCTAAATCAGGCCCTGAGCTGCCTCAGCCAAATTTGAAGCTGACCTTGCTTTGAGCAGGGAGGTGGGATTAGACATTTCCAGGAGTCCTTTCTAACCTAAGGTTCTCTACGATTGTGTTCTTATCCTGGGGTGTTTTTTTCCATTTAGTACTGAAATGCAGAAAAGGTCATTCAGTCATGTAATCTGAACCCTTGCAGAGTTTTGGCTATGGAAGCTAGGAAGTCCTGAACTGAGTCCAAGAAGAAATTCAGGCCTCAAGCATCATTTTGTACATTTAGAAGTTGTCTTTTGAGGCCTACATCCCTGTACATATGTACAAAATTATAAAGTGGGAGGAAAATATTGCCAAACCAGATGGGGGTACACCTTAAACTCAAGAAGCGTACACAGCTCTTGGGCATGAACTGAGCTGATGCTGCCTGTGCACAGCATAAATTCAGCTGCACATTGCTGGGGAAGGAAAAGAACTTTTTGTTTGCTCAGGAGCCACCAAAGACCAGTGCTGTGTCAGGTTTTGCATACCTGCCCTTGGGGCAACGGTGTGTCACTCAGATGAATCTGATGAAACAGATTGATATAAGGTAAAAAGAGGGGCATTTCTGTCTAAAAGTGGGGGTACTCGGGCACAGAATCATAGAATTGTCTAGGTTGGAAGGAACCTTTGAGATCATTGAGTCCAAACATCAACTTAACACTGACAAAACCACCACTAAACCATGTCCCTAGGCACCTCTTCTACACGTCTTTGAAATACCTCCAGGGATGGTGATTCCACCACTTCCCTGAGCAGCTTGTTCCAATGCTTGATAACGCTTCCGGAGAAGAAATTATTCCTAATATCCAGTCTAAACCTCCCCTGGTACAACTTGAGGACATTTCCTCTTGTCCTATCACCTGTTACTTGGGAGAAGAGAATGACCCCCCCACCTGGCTACAGCCTCCTTTCAGGTAGTTGTAGGGAGTGATAAGATCTCTCCTCAGCTTCCTTTTCTCCAGATTAAAAAAAAACTTGTTCCCTCAGCTGCTCCTCATAAGACTGGTGTTCTAACCCCGCACCAGCTTCGTTGCCCTTCTCAAGACTTGCTCCAGAATCTCAGTATCTTTCCTGTAGTGAGAGGCCCAAAACTGGACACAGTATTTAACGTGGGGCCTTACCAGTGCTGAGTACAGGGGGACAATCACTTCCTGAGTCCTACTCACCACGCTGTTGGCTGATTTGGCCACCTGGGCACACTGCTTGCTCATGTTCAACTGACAGTCAACCAACAGCCCCAGGAATTAAGGAATTAAGGTTATGCAGTCCGTAAATACATGGACCAAAGCCTGTAGGTTCCTGAACTCCATGGACAGCTTCCCAATCAGTAAGTGCCTCAACCCAACCAGGACCCTCAGAAGAGGAAGTTTCTCAGTTTTTGTTCCCTAATGAATCAACAGTGGTGCCCATCATGGTCCTCTTTGGCTCCCTTTATATAGAAGCCAAGTGATTAGATGATTTGGTGCAGAACCAGGAAGGTTCAGCTTGCATTTTCTCCTGCACCTTAAAGATTTGGAAGTTACTAGCCAATCAGCCTCACTAAGTAAGGGCATTCTTCATATGCTTCCAAAAGAGGGGCTTCTGTGCCTTGAAAAACCACACAAATGAGGACATAATTGTGGTATTGTGGTTACAGCACACAACAGGGAAGGAGAGAAAACCGAGTTCTGCTCCTAATTCCCAAAAAACTACTTCTGTGTTTTATTACTTGTGTTTTTGCAGTGACTATCATTAGGTAAAATACAGGAAAGTCTACTAGAGCAGTAAGAATATTATGCAATTCAGGATGCAAATAAAACATGTGACTATAGATTGCTTGAACATCATAAATTAAAAGCTAAGCGAAGCCTAGAAACAAGACATTCACATTCTGCTTCGGTTCTTCTCAAGATTTTTATTAAAAATGACTTGAAATAAATGAAAATCAAATTAATTTACATATGAAATGAGTTCTGCTTGGAATTCTCTGATATTTGGGCTGCTGACAAGAGAGTTCATTACAAAACCAACAAAAAAGCAAGGTTTACAGAAGAAAAGAGTATCTTCTTTTAATTTCAGCTGATACTCTTCGAAAGCATAAACATGTTCTAAGGAAAAAAAAAAACAACCTTCTGCAGAAGTGTTATGGCTACAGTTATAGCTACAGAACATTATTCATAATAAAACAATAATAATGAATTTTTAATTGTGATAGCCTGAAAAGGTCAACTGACAACTTTGGGGAAAAATAAATTAAAGAGATACAGAACTGGCTGAATTTCTCAATATCTAAAAAGTCATTATAGTTTTGATTAGAGGGTTTTTTTGCTTTTGTCACGTCAGAGAAACTTGTGCAGTTTCAGAAATTAGAGAAGACTTTCTATGTCTGTTTTTTGAGAGATGACTCTAGTGAATAGTACTTAATAATCTTGAGAATAAACACAAACAAATCCAATAATCTGAATATTGGATAGAGATACTAAATGTGATGTGGGGAAAGAGATAAGATCTAGATTTCTGAGTAAAAGAGCAGGAATTTTCTAGCTTTCATCTTTGTTTTATGTGGAATAATTGGAAAAAGTAAAGCCGCTATTTTAAAAAATGATCTGCAATTTTGGATGCATATGTTTCTACTGATGCTTAGTTAAGATACAGTTTTCAGAGTTAAAGACCCCACCTGATTTGGGTGCTTGAATAGTCTTGGAATTTGACCTTGCATGTCTAAACTGTAGATCACAGACACTGTGTCATCAGAAAAAATAAGAAATGTATTTTTAAAAGTTTTGAATGTTTGGCCTGTGACCTTTCTTAGGTCCAGAAGGCTCATGGCCGTGCTCCCATGAAGCTCGGTGGTAATACTCATTTTAACTTAGATTCATACACTGTCTTGTATGTGGTACAGAGATATGGTAGAATTTCATTTGCATTTTTATAATATTTGGGAAATAATATTGCTTTGTTAAAATGCATTCATTATGGGCAAAGTGAACATACACACACCAGGAAAAGAAAAAGAAAGAAAAAGATTCACCTGATTTCATCCCGTTCTATGATTGTGCTACAGGTTCTTGGGACACCTGGTGTTCCTTTGATGATAATGGATTGGTGATACTATTCCCTAAAGAATAGCCCAGGGCATTCTTTATTATTTTACTTTCTATTTCAGACATTTTATTAAGCATCAAGCTCTGTTTTTCCAGTGAAGGCTTCCATTTGATTAAAAGCAAATGATTCTCTAAGTCAGGTTTGTCTGGTTGAGAGCCATTTCCTATGTGCATGCAGGCAGGTCTGTCAAACTGTGACCCTTCCTCATCCCTGACATGTTTACGTTGGCAAGGTCACAGAGAGAGACGTAAATTGTTTGGTTTGAATAAAAACAATCAGAACATTTAAATCACAAGCAGATCACAACCCGGTGACATGGCAATGGAAATTTCTCAAAGTGCTGCCCACATTTTTCAAATGACAGGCTGTTATAGTGTTGATTTATGGCCAGGGATATTTCAACAAAAGAGAAACTCAAAAATATCTGCATCTGGCATTGATTAGGGGATGTCTGGAGGCAGCTGGGACTGATCCAAGCCCCAGCTTCATCTGCCCTAGTAAACTACCCCTGTCCAAAATCATCCTTTGGTACTCTGGCTGCCTGGTGGCAGCCCATGGCCACACTCTTAACTTTTCTTGCTCTCCAAAGGGTGACTGTGTAGAGACTGGTTACTGAGAGTAGGTTTTGCCCTCTGTTATGTCCTAGGGGAAGTTCTAGATGCAGACCAAACCTATGCCAGTCCGACGAACACAGCAATACATACAGCCTGAGTCTGGTGCCTATTGATGGTCCCTCAACCTGTGTAATTAATTAAGAAAGTAGCTATAGTCTTTGAGTGTTTCTTGCTGTTCCCAAAAACCTTCACTTTCCTTGGTACGTGTTCATTACAGCTAGTAGGCACTTCACTGAGTGATGTCAATGTAAGGCAGGAGCTGAGATGGCCCTGTTTTCCCTCATGGAGAGAGATGGAGTCCCTCATACACACAAGGTAGATAGGCAACACTGCTTTCTTGGAGATACTTGTCTCTCTCTCCAGAATACATAGGAGATTTAGATTGACAGCTCCCTGATGTGGGCCTGGTGCCTGGTGCCTGCAGTTACCCAGGATGAATCTGGGACTTTGTGTTTTCTTTCCTATGGGAGTTGGGAAATGTGCAGACTCAGTGAAGTTTGATGCTCAGGAAGTCACGGTCCAGTATATTTTAAGGGCTCAAAAATGGTTTAAGCAGGTGTGCTCAGTGGAAGTACTCACCATTCAACATTTCTACTACCAGACTCAATTTTAAAGTATACATTTTTAATCTAAAAATAGGATGCAAACCCAGACACCATCCAGACCGGCAGCAAGATCAATCTAGCCTTAGACAGGCAGAGGGAATTGAATGTTCATACAAACTGCTGACTTATGAACTGGAGTTTATTATCAACATTGCAAGAAATACCTAGGAAAAGCTGAAAGATAAGTAAGATTTCCATTTACCGATCCTTTCTACAGAGGCACAATTTCTAGTAAGTCTCCAGATTTGTATTAAAGGCTATCTCCAGCTGAGCCACTTTAGGGTGGATAACGAAGTGGTTTAGTGCAATTAGAAGTGTCTAGCTATTCTTCACAAATCATCATCAACAGAAAATGGTATGCCTTCACTTCACTAGCCCATTAAGCTCAGCAATATCTTAATACCACGGTTCACATTTGGGCAAACAAGCTTTTTCCTGTACTTTGAGTGAACAAAAAGGAAGATGACTGTAACAACACAAAACTGAACCAAAGCTAACAATAGCCTCTTGACTTTTTCTTTACTTTTCCTTGTTTTAGCAACCATTTTGGTACTTCTACTTGAAGTGGACTATGTGTTTCAGGAGCAAAAACTGACGGAGAGAAAAGACATCTGTCGGATAGTCTGACAGGAAAATACTGATAATAATAATACCAATACAATCACCGCTCATGCTAGAGTCCACTGCTTTCATTTTCTAGGTGGGCAAAGAGACACAGGGCAAGGTTAAGTGCCTTTTCCATTGAGAAAAGTGTCTGGACTGTCAGAGTCCCCTGTTAGCTGCAGGAAGGGAAGAAGTTTAAATCTCTTCAGTCCTCAGCTCCCAAAATGATTTTGGTTTAGAGAAGAGGGCAGAGAGGAGCAGAACTAAGTGATGCCTGATACTTTGCCCTGGAGGAGAGAAGTGGGGAGTAGGAGTGGGCAAGCACTGGAGCAGCCTACTCCTGGTTCAGTGCTCTGTAGACGCACTATGTGGTGGCTTGTCCCTTTCTTGTCCTCCTGCCTGGCATCCAGGAGTCAGGAGACAGATAGTGGGAAAATTCAAGACTGCTTTAAGCAGCAAGATATTTTGAAACTGAAAGAAAAATAATAGTATCGAGATTTTTAATTCATCTTCTGATCTTCAAAATATACAGCACCTTCTATATTCAGAAGGTCTATCTTATTGCAAAAAAAAAATAGCAAAAAATAATTCTAGAAATTAGAGCTTCAAGAAATACAAGATACAGTGAGACTGACAGCTGTTTACTGCAGTTGTTAATCTTGCGCCCACATTGCAGGTTTGTCACCTGTCTTGCATAAGGAAAAACACCCGCAGTTCAGCTACAACCACTAATGCAGATACAAAGCCCATGAACTTGTACCTCCTTCTGATTTGTGGAGGTAAGACCCTCTTCCACAGTGAAATCTAGGGATGAAGTCTCTGGTATCCATTAATCCTCCTATTCAATTTAAAGTCACATTGAATTTCAGACCTTGGTTTTCTTCAGTGAGCAATCAAACCGGATATCCCTCCATAAAGCCCTGTTGACATGGCTCTGGGTCTTTTGAACCCTCTGAACTAAGATTCTCCATTTGCAGTATCCTTTTGCAATTTTCTGTTTTAGGAAATCTCTTCCTCTATTAATAAGTCAAGATGAAAACTCCAAGCACTGAGTCTGGTTATTGTGAAATTATTGGTACAAACACAAGGTTTAGTCTTTTACTTTTACCACTGGCTAGAACAGACATTTTTGTTAGAGGGAATCCAGCACTACCTGTACTTTGCAAACACATTGCATGTAGAGATAATTTCCATTTCATTTCAATATCAAATCCAGTATTGTCCTTGTTTTTTATTTTTAGAGAGTCTGGAAAAAATAATTTTCTCTTCTCACAGCCTTTCTTTCTCTCTCCTCCACCTGGGACCTTTGCTGTGCCAGACCTTTTCTCATGTTTGAAACAAACTCTCCATTCCTCTGGCTGACACATTGCCTTAAACCTCCATGACACTTGCTTTGCATCTAGCTTTCCCATGTTATTTGCTCTCAGTAGATGATTTGCTGCCAGAAGAACCAGAGTTCTGGGCCATCCACTAAAATAACAAAATAAAACAAAACAAAACAAAACAAAACTCACAATTTACAAATAGCTGAACTTTTATTCCAGCTTCATTCTGTGTCCCCATCTGTTCATTTAAGAGAAGAAAGATCCCTGTAGAGACAGATGCTTCCACAGCCCTGAAAATCTCAGGAGGTCACTAAAGAAAACATCCCAAAAAGATATTTGGTGAGCTGTCTCTTGCCAAGAGCTGATAAAACTTTTAATTCCAAGGGGCCTCACCTCTCCTGAGCCTTATCCTTTACTGCAGTGAAATAAGGGTCAGATTGTTCAGTATTTACCCACATGCCCACAGAGGTCACCTGGCCCACTCAAAACACACCCCACACAAAGGACTGAGGCAGCCGGGAACTCTGCCCCAAAGGTGTTCCCTTTCCTGGAATCCAAAAGAGTACACATTATCCAATAAAAAAAAAAAAAAAACACCAAAAAAAAAGAGAGGGAAGGAATGGAAATGATAACAATATGCAAATATCAAATGCTGTCTATGAAAAATCAAAAGGCCCAGAAACATGAACAATTTAATTTTTGGTTTTCTTGGTTTTCCCAGTTAAAGTCAGTTGGCAGAATTTAGGTAAAATCTGCAAATAATTTCCTTCAATTCAGACCTGGTGGTTGTTTTTTTTTTAATGCCAAACCTTATACCTAGCTAAACCCTTTTGCCTGTCCCTGAGAAGGAGGAACGCAACTTTCACTTGCATCATACAACCAATGGGCTGATGGATGGGTTGACCTGCCACAGCCCAGGAAAATAAATTCCTTCAGCAGTCTGTGTCACTGTTTGGGGCGTCCATGTCACTGTTTGGGCTGCCCCTGCCCAGTGGCTGGCAGTGGGACTGGCGGGCAGCCTGTGTGTGGAGCGACCAAGGCTGCCCCGTGCCGGACACAGCCGGTGCCAGCCGGCTCCAAGGGCCCCAGCGCAGGACACAGCCGAGCCCCTCAGCCAAGCTGGGGGCGCCGGGAACGGGGACAAGAGGTTTGGGAAAGGGCGGGAGGCGGCCCAGGCAGAGGAGGAGGAAGGCAAGGAGGGAGCAGCAGCAGAGGGAGGCCGAGGGCGCAGGAGGAGGAGGGCAGGAGGTGCTGCAGGCCCGGAGCAGGGATCCCCTGCAGCCCTGGAGAGACCCCGCTGGAGCAGAGACCCACCCTGCAGCCCGGGGAGGGGGGATATTTCCTGCAGGAGCTGCGGCCGTGGAGAGCCCAGGCGGGAGCAGGGTGTCCCTGAAGGACTGCAGCCCGGGGCAGGGCCCGCGCTGGAGCAGGGAGACGGGTGAGGAGGGAGCAGTGGCCCAGAGGGGCTGCCGTGGAGGGACCCCAAACCCCAGCCCCAGCCCTGCGCCCCTCGGGGTGGGTCAGGAGGGAACAGGGGAAGGTGGGAACGGGAAAGGGGAAGTGGCAGGAAGGTGTTTTAATGTTTGCCTTTTTTTCTCACGACCTGAATCTATTTCAAATGGCAATGAATTAAATTAATTTGCCTCAAGTTGAGACTGGTTTGCCCATGACAGTAACTGGTGAGTGATGTCATTGTCTTTATCTTAACCCATGAGCTTTTCGTCCTGTTTTCTCCCTTGTTCTCCTGAAGAGGAGTCAAAGAGCAGCTGGGTGGGCGTCTGACTGCTGGCCAAGGTCAACCCACCACAGTTGCATCTGCTCTCCTGAACCATGAAACTGTGATTTGACACAAGAGACTCATTCTGTACAAGCTCTTGTTCAGCCCTCAGCCAGCTCTCTATTCTAAATTCATAGTATAGCCATTATGGTTTATAGACATGACCAAGGCAAAAAAAATATTGTATCTTTCATTAGATTAACCAATAAAACTGGAAAAACAAACAAAAACCGACCCAAACAAGTTTGCGGGTACACCAACCGTTCTTCACGTCAAGGGTCTATTTTCTATTTTTCTTGTTCTCTTTTTCTAGAATCTAATGCTTGAATAAAAGAAAATCAAGACCTTCTGAAAAGTCTGAGTCACTCCATGAGATCAACTTCTTGCCTCCTCCTTACTTGTTGGAGACAACTAACTATCTCTGGTGGGTGACCGAGGCCATCTTCAAAGTGAATGATTATAGTAAGGATGAATTGCTTCCTTGAATTATTTTTTTGTTCTGTCACTTCAGAGGAAAGTTAGACAAACTTAAAAAGGATATTTGGCTTCTATTTAGCTGAAGTTAGGCATGACGTATCCTGCCCTTATCTCCTGCCATAACCAATAAGGATTACAAGGTAGCCATTTTGACTGGGATAGAGGGCAATACTCACACCATCTGGCTATTTTAGGTACAGTGCAGGGGACCAGTATGAGATATCACATATGGCCAGTACACAGGTGCCTACAAGGAGCATTTTTGAAGCTCTGAGTTAGGTGTCAGCTATGTACAGGCATCCACAGAAATATGCCCCATAGATATCAGCAATCCTGAAAGAAGAGACCTGCTGCTGTGCACAGGACACTGCTTCTGGTTTAAAATGGGGCCTTCCTGCAGGACTCTGGAGTCTTTAAGTGCTTTAAAGGTGTCTGGATTATTTGCAAAAAATATCCATCCAGGTAAGACATTAAATCTCACAGAAGGTAAAGGTGAAACTCATTTGAATGCTATAATAGCTCTCCCTTGCCACCTCTTTATCTTTAGAGGTCTAGATACCACTGTAAATCTTGTCTGATAGGCTTACAGCCATACAGGGAGTTAGGTGCGATAGTGCTTCACCAGGAGCTAAAAATAGAGTGCATCTTTATTTTCTCAGCATTTTCTGAATTCCTATTTGTCTCATCCATTTGAATTTGAAGAGAAAACTGCCACTTACCTCGTCCTTGTACTGGTTTAGCACAAAAACTGTCCCTACATCTTGATACCTCCGTGGCAAATGGCAGCCTGGGACTTGGTGACCAAACAGTCCAAGCAGACTGAAAGTGTGTCCATTTCCTGCATCCAGCAGCAGACAGGAGAGTAACAGGGATATCAGTCTTCCTGGCTGAATGACCAGATGTCCATTTACAGCTGGGAAAATCCAGGATAAATGAGTGTACATGCTGTTGCCAATAGCTATTGCTTTGTTCTTGGTATGTGAACGTGCCAAGCTTATCAACAGCACCATCAAGAAGTTAATTCGTGGCTACAGACAGCAGATGCTGAGGCATCCTGCACTCCCCCAAAACCTGTTTATTTATCACCAAAGGTAAAGCCTGTGCTGTGCAAAGAGCAAAACTCCTGAGGTAGAGGCTCTCAGTGGGCATGGTTTAAGAGAAAGCTCCTGGTTTAGAGAACACTCAGCTCCTGCCAACACAGAACAGTTTCTCTAGGCTCTGCTATGGGTTTGGTTTTTTTGTTTGTTGCGGGCATGATTTTAACATCTGCCTGCTCTGAATCAGAAGGTACAACCCACCAAGCTAAGCAGCAGTCCACTTTGCAAATGCAGAAGCAGAGGCTTAGAGCAGAAGCACAAGGAAAGACACAGTCACCTCCAGGATGAGCACGTGCAGTCTGTGCAACCACCATGGGAGGCACAGGAGGGAGACACACTTCCCAGCAGTGAGCAGGTTTAGCTTGGTTTCTGCTTCTGAACCCTCCCTGGGGTGGGCAGAATGGCCTCTTCTTCTGGGCGAGATTGTTCAGGTCCTTTGTGGCAGAAAGAAGTTGAAACCTTGACCACACAGACTTGTACTTTCTTACAGGTTCTTCCTCCATGAGGAAACCTCCATGCTGCGGACTGCAGGTGAGCACAGCACAAGCAGAACACCACGAGGAGCCTGTCCTCTCCCCGCACGGCCAAAAGCCCATCCCAGCTGCTCTGGCTGAAGGCCTGTGGCCGCATGTGCTGCTGTCTCATCCTTGGCAGCTTGTAGATGTTTTCTATTTTTGGCCACGTGCTCCAGCTGTTCCCCTTCCAGCTCCATTGCACCTTTAACCCAGGGTTGAGCTAAAGGAGAGGAAGGGCTTAGCAAGGTCTGCTGACCATGAGGGCTGCACTTTGATACCTGCTTTTAAAAAGTAAAATATAAGTGCTCAGTGACACTGTCTGTGCATCTCCTTAGAGCAGTAATTTTTTTAGTCCTTGTTTCTCCTCAGTTTAAATAGCTTCAAATTGATCTTTTCCCTTCAGTCTTTCCCCTCTGTGTGCCAGCACTGAGTTCAAAGCTTCTGTATGGGCCCCTACAGTCTATCATGGTAAGAAACAGGTGTCTGTAGTGGGGCCTTTGCTCACATATAAACATATTTGTTGTTTTATGAAACCCACCCACATTTGTTCTTAAAAAATGTCAATAAATACCAATACCGAATTAATTTTTAAATCCTGAGATGTTACCTTCCTAGCATTCAGTTATTGGTCCTCGGTGAACTTCCTGAGATCCAGAGCCATGAGTTTTAGTTGTACAGTTACCCACTTATTTAGGAATCAAAGAACCGTGCAGATGAGCATCATGTCCTGCCCTCAGCTGGCAGAAAGCAGTTGAGTGCAGCTGAAATCAGTTTAGTTAATTGATAAAAAAGCAGCTGAGGACCAAGCTGGATGAACGTCTGTAAATACTCACTAGGACAATGTTGCTTTGTACCATTTCCAATTTTCTATTTCAGTTTTTTATTAAAGCAGCCAAATTTTGGGGGAGTAGTGGAGAAGAAGTGGGAGATTAAAAGATATTGATTGTTACAGCTTTTTCAGGACCACTGTGCTTCTGCACTTCACGCTGGGCTCTTCCCTGATATGACTTTGGAACTAATTAGGAACTAGCCAGAAACAGATATTATGACTAGTTTTACTGTAAATACTTGTTTCCTCAGGGCTAGAGAGCTCTGCTGCTGTCTGGGAGAAGTGGGGAACCAGGTAAGTGGAGAAGCATTATCTGAAAACCAGGTAAATCTATAGTCTCTGATGCTTGACCTATGATGCACGGAGGGGCTGGTTGTTCATTTTCCTTTGGTAGAAAAGGAAAGCAGAACTTTTAATGTCAAGGCTGATCAGGCAGCTGTGAGTTACTGAAGGAAGTGCTATTGTGTTTAAGATCCTGGGAAAGTAAATATGAAAGAAAGGGGGGGGTGTGCAAATTCATGCTCAGCTGTAAGGAAGACAGCTTATTCATGTTGGAGCTTCGTAAATGGTCCTGGATAAGCGCCAAGGAGGTATCAGCTTCTCTTCTCGTTACATCCTGATGGGAAGGCTGGGGAGTGATGAAGTGGTCAGTGGGACCATGTACAAGAGAGGGCCTCTCCTGACCATTACACAGAAGAAGTCTGCACAGATGGGTTTACAGACACCCTTTAATCCCATGTGTGACAACAAATCTAGATCTCCCTGCAATGATATGGTAAGGTTCCTCTCCTGCTCTTTATTAACAGTTGTTGGGATCCCAGCTTCATTTCTCAATTACTAAAAAACTCTTTTGTCCTAAGAGAATTCTCTCTGATCACAAGTTCAGGAGCTTCCTTCATTTGTAGCTTATAGCCAAGAAAAACCATTAATCTATACGTTTGAATGCTCTTTGTAGGAGCAGTGGCCACTGAATCCTTTGTCAAACTCTTCTGTAAGAATTGCCACCTTTGAAGTCTACTTTGTGGGGAGAAAGAGCAGCAAAATGAAATTGTAATTCCTTTGCCCCATGCAAGCAACAACTGATACACTAGCAATTCAAGGGTACTGCAAGGGCTATTAGAAACTGCAAAACTTTCTCACGAGACTTTTTTGAGGGTAGCTGTTGGCAGGACATACATTTCCCTTATGAAATCTAGTCCACTCACTTGCTTTTTGTGTTGCTTCATTATGATGAGATAAGCAAGAGGCATTGAATTGGAATTTCTGAATTCTGTTCCTACCTCTGTGACTTACCTATCACATATCCTAGAAGCAAATTCTGCCTTTCCCAAACTGCTCTTTATTTTTTTCTTCCTGGATAGTTGGGTCTTGGATCTAGGGTAGTTTTCTCACTGTAGGTGAGCCAATACAAACTGGAGCCATTGCTTAATCCTGTTGTAAATTCCCTTTTTCCTCATAGAGAATCAGGTGTATGTTTGTGTGTGTGGGCGAAGCACAAATTGCAATACATATTTTTTACAATACTTGCTATTCATTAAGCTACTATTACTGAAAGAAGGTTATAGAGAGGTGGGGGTCAGTCATTTCAGACGCCCAGATTGTAGACAACTCTCTACTGTGCTGTGGACAGGTATTTATAGTTCAAATGGGGTGGAATAGCAAAAAGCACAATCTTGAGTCATCAGCCTTCTGACTATCAGCCCAATTGAGACATTTAATACTTCCTTTGTCTGAGATTTTTAGATTATTTTTTTGTTTCTCCACTAAAAGCATAGCTTGAAGTGATTTTGGTAGCGTCTGTGAGCACTCAGCATTTGATCAAATTAAACTCTGGGGTCTGCTGTTTGGCACCTTCCCAGTAGAAGAGGAGTTCAGAGAACAATGACTTCTGAGGTAGTCTTGTCCAGCATCACATGAAATCTATAGCAGAGGGAAGACCCAGTTCATCAGTTCAACTTGTCATCCTATTAAAACTGCTATTCTGTTGCAGCAAGCCAAGGAGGTTCTTGCAATAAGCCCAACAAATTAATCTCCTGTATGAGTTTGGCTTAATCCAAGGACATGGAAGAAAAATAATACATAATTAGGTATTTAAATTGGTATTGTAATGCTTATACACAAATCACCATTCCCAGAGCCACACTGACTGTGATGTTTCTTCATTTATGAGTGCTTTACTTTGTACCCTCAAGCATTCATTGGTCTGCATTGGAGTTTTTTCTGCACAGACAAGGAAGGCAATAAGTTATCCTAATTTAACTCCTTCTACCTTAAGCACTGATAAGTACAAACTATATCAAGGGAAAATTTATGTCTGCCAGAAAAAGTCTATAGGTAGTTCAGGACATAGACTTCTTGGGCTTAGTGGTCCAATGCCCCACATCATGTGTAGACATCAATGCCCAAGCAAAATTCACATCAGCTGTGCAGAAGGTTGCACTGACATACATAAGAAATTATTATGTTTTCATTCTTAATTTAGAAACATGAATTGCTAAAGGCCTTTGGGCCTGTTTTCCAGTTTTACTTTTTCTGTCTGTCCCACAATCACGAGTTTCTCTTAATACACAGTTATGTACTTTTGAAAGGATGCCACTAAATAAAAATGGATCTATAAAAAATGTATATAGGGATCCAACTCAATATAGGAAAGAGTAAAAATAGCACAGTTTCACCTTTCTACAGGGCTATATTTCAGGAAGTTTAAAGGAGGTGATTTAACCACACTACTTTCTATAGAAAATGCCAATAAATACTGCAACAGCTCCATGGAAGTGGCTCTTCATCCTGACTTGAAGATAGGCACAATTAAGTGAAGTCTTCCTGATCTCATAGACACAATGCCAAAGAGGACACTGAGTAGCTAATAGAGCCAGGCAACGTGTCGATAACATTGGTTAGGCTGTCTCAGGTCTAGCTTCTGAGTGCCATGGCAGAGTGTGAATTCCCAGGTCAGCGTAAGGAGACAGCCACTGCCCAAGCTCCTGAAGGAGGGAGACCTCAAACACTCACAGCTCTGCTACACTCATGACCAACAACGTGAATGAGAAATTAACAGGTCATGGCAGGGATATTTACCACGTTGAACTATATAACAACTCATGCATGAGAACAATCTCCTTTACATGGGATTTAGGTTTCTTCTCGCATGGTCTTCATTCTTTCCCACTTCCTTTTTTTTTTTTTTTTCCATCATCAAGGAAGAGAAATAATAAGTGCAAATCTTTCTCAGGAAGTCATTTACAGCAACAGGAAGAGAAATGTCATTTACAGGTTGCTTAGAATTGTAGAATAATAGAATAATTTAGGTTGAAAAAGACTGTATCCCTCCCCATATATCGGGAACTCCAGCCTCCTGACCACCTTGATGGGCTTCTGCTCAATTTGCTGCTCTTTGTCAATATCTGGGGAGCCCAAACTGGGCTCCCTCTGGTTTAGTGTCTTCCACCAGTTTGCAGGAAATGCATTCCTTCTCCCTGGCTCGGTTCTTTAAGAAGAGGCAGAACAGTATTGGCCCCAGTATCAGACCCTGAGGAACACTATTTGTGACCAGAGGTTTGTAGAAACCTTACTAGTTTTACTGAGGTGATCATCCCCTAGTTAGTTCCCATTGTTGACATTCTATCAGGCATCACTGATCATCCAAGTTCCTCCTTCAGGGGAAAAAAATGCACTTCCCACAGTAAAATTTCCAAAAGTCCCAGTCACCCCTTGGGGACTCCAGTGAGCTGATCATCTGAATCCTTCACATTTTCATTATTACACATTCTTTAATGAAAACACTAATGAAATCTGTGAAATCTAATAGCAGTGTACAAAAGGGATGAAATTTTCAGTTTGGGAGAAAACAGTCTCATTTTAATCCTGGCAGCAAATATTAAAAATAGAATTAAATACAGAAGAAAAAAAAAATAGTAAAATGTGATTATAAATGTACACAACAGACCTAGAATCCATATAATATATCTAGCTACTTTTTGTTATACCTCTCCAGTGAAGGGCACCTGGAGTTGGCCGTGTTCTTTGCAAACCTTTTGGCCAAAGTGCATCTATTTTTTTTCTACCAAAATGTTACCTGCAGAGTAAGAATTTAAGCAACGACAAAGATAGCAATAAAAAATTGTAAATCAATGTATATAGTGCCTTACTGCAGAAATAAACTCTGTCTTTGGAGAAACAGAATCAATTCAGTAGACCACTGACCTGTGACAGAGTCCTTAGAAAATAAAATCGTCCAGAGATGCTTTATTTCACTTTATTCAAAACTTGTTATTTTATATCAAATGAAATCTTGGACTTAAGCCATATACATTCATTCTCTGAACCTTCTTACATCTATACCTGCTGCTTACACCTTTACTGCAGAGAGGAACTCACCACTTCAATGTTTTATATTAATTTTTCCAGTAGAGGCAATACTACACAACATTCAGACTTGTGTTCCAATGATTTAACAAGGACGTGGACAGCAATGGCCAGTGGCAGTGTGAGACCTAAGCAGATGAGATTGTCAGAACCAAACAGATGAGATTTGTAGTGGTTTTGGTTTTTTTTTCTAAATGACTATTTTCTACTGCAGGTACGACAATTGCAAGACAGGAAATGTACTTTGGAAAACAATTACTGCTGCAGGCAAGAAAATATCAGTGCAATGTGCATGTACTGCAGATTTCTTCCCCCAATCTAAGTTTTGATCTGTTTCCAGTCTAAGTTTCATAGCCCTTCAGCTGACGCATTAGAAAAGAGAGAGAAAAGGAAAAAAAAGTTTTAAAAATGGTGCAAACACAGAGATAACACCACTAAAATAAACCTCCGTGCCTGTATTATTGTAAGTTCTACTTTAATATTTCATAATATCTAAAAACAAATAGGTTGAAATAGTTTGTAAACGTCTGGATTGAATATCCCAGGAAAACTTCAGCTAGTACTTAAAAAAATGAGCTGATATCTATGGGAGGAAAAATAGGCAAGACATGATCCTTTCTTTTAAATTTCCAGCTTTGGAAGTAGTCCCACCATCTAACTGTAGACATCTGTATCTGGGTGCCTAAGTTAGAACATCTTTCCTCGGATTTAAATAGCCCTATGGGGATGAACTGACTCTTTGGTGCTGATCAATACATGTGCTTTAGTCTTTAGCTCTGTATCACCTGTTGGAATAGATGACTTTTCTCTCTTTGTGTATAGAGACTGAAAGCAGGGGGATTTGTTTCCTAGTGTGGACACTGAGTTTGATGTCTAATGTGAGGTGGTGTGAATACACTTATTTGTATGGATGGGGCTCATCTGACCTATTGCAAACATCTACACGCAGCCTGGTCATCTCTACTGCTTGCGCAGTCAGTGAGAGAAACACAGTACCACACATCTCATCCAAAAAGGGGGAATCTGAAAGTGAAAGTAGAAATTTTGTTCCTAAAGTGCTCTGTTTCTCCACTGAGTAAAGAAGGAATTTAAGTTATTTTAAAATCATATATATATATATTTATGGTGTGTGCAGCTAAAGTTAAATGAGATTAAGACCATTTGGCATTAAACACCTCACCTACTCTTATCAAACCTTTGTTAGGTGGTTTACAGACAGGCTTTGATATAACCAGAAACATAGTTCCCAAACAGTTATTTATCAACCGTGATCTTTTCAATAATGAACAAAAACTTTGATAAAAAAGATGGGTTAACATTTGCTACTTCCACTATGAGAACAAGATTTAGAAATTACAAATCTGTTAACTCTGTGATCAATATATACTAGCTATGTTTTAGATAATTCTATATAATGAGCAAATATTCCAGGGTAATTTCTAAAATAACTATATGAGAGCTTCATTGATCTGCCCAAATAGAAAGCTAAATAATGACTGAAGTAATCCACAGATTCTCTTAAAGTAAAATGTTCAAATTTGGACATCTAAATGGAGGCATAACACCCATACTCAGATACCTAAATGATTTATTGAAAGGCTTAGCAAATTCAGCTTTTAAAATTTGAATTAAACATGAATATCAATATCAATACAGTCTGGGGGATGAAGGGATTGAGAGCAGCCCTGCCAAGAAGAATGTGGGGATGCTGGTGGATGAAAAGCTGGACATGAGCAGGCAATGTGCACTTGCAGCCCAGAAAACCAATCATGCACCAAAAGCAGCATGGCCAACAGGTCGAGGGAGGTGATTCTGCCCCTCTTCTCTGCTCTGGTGAGACCCCACGTGGAGTACTGCCTCCAGCTCCGGAGCCCTCAGCCCAGGAATGGTATGGACCTGTTGGATGAAACATCTCTGAATACAATACAAACATATAAGATATAAGCCAAGATTGTCAAGGGTTTTCACATTTAGTACATATTTTTCACATTTAGTATATATTTTCACATTTAGAGTATTCAATCACTGTACAGTTCTAAGCATATTGGGTAATGAAGCTTTTTTGGAAGTCTCAGAACTGGCATTTGCCGTAATCTGCTATTATTTTACCTGATCACCTAGCTTAGGTAAATCTTTTTTAAAAAAATCTCAAAATTAGTTCTTCTTGAACCTGTTAAACCTAAATAGTTCAGTGATATTATCACCTGACCAACTTCACTCCTTTTCAGGAAATGAACATTTAATTTTCAATTTTGCCATTTACTCCTTTTGGGCTTGTTTGTCACCCATTTCTTGATCCCTTACAATTCTCAATAATGATGCTTCATCTGCTGAACATCACTTAGGAGGATGAATATACCTGACATGATTAAAGATGCCGTAACCTTTCCATTAGCAACATTTAGTAAAGTACCTGGACCTTCAGGTTTCAATATCTTCCTCTTTTGGAAGCTTTGCTGGTTCCCAGGGATATTTGAAGAGAGCGCAATGTGTTTTGGACACACTTGACTCAGTGTCCCTACAGTAGTCCTAGTGCAGGTGTGAGATTCGTAAGTGCAGAGCATGTGTGGTCTAGCCTGTCCTCAGTGTGTCACCCCCACTAATCATGAACTCTACAGCAGATTTCACCAACAGCAATAAGGGAACCCTAAATACTCAGTCTGACTTTAGTCAGTCACAACCATGGCACTGAGTAGCACCCAGCCTCATTCTTCCCCTGCGGATCCTGGTGTTCAGCCTGTTCCTGCCCTCAAAACATTTCTCAAAGACCTTTCAAAATGCTAAGTGTTAAGTCTTAATATATATGTTGCCATAGTGATATTTCCTTTTATCCACTACACTAATGACATATAGAAAAGTCCAAGGGAGTAGGGTGATGTAATTTTCTTCTGCAAGGGTCAGACTGGCTGGTCCCTCTCTTGAAATACCCTCCAGACGTTTGTTATTCTGGCTTCAGTTGTTTACATATGATATTTGCTACCTTATTCTGCTTTGGAAAAGTAGGTATTTTGAAGATAGAATGCATATTTTTGTAGACTTTTTTTCTGTACTTACTCTCCCGTAGAACTCCCAGGTGTGCCATTTGGGTCTGATGAATTTTATCACTCTATAAGTTATTATTCCTTTTCCTGACATTTCAATATCCAAAAATATTTCCTTTTCCATGCCAGAAAAGAACAAGTTCAAGGTAAGTATTTACCCAGCAGTCTCCTTCATGAAACTTATACAAAAATGCTGCTAAGCCTCTCATGAATGTGTGTATAGTCCTTCATAGATCCCTTTAGCCCCTGATGATTCAGTGGAATTATTGATCTCTTGCAGACTTCCTGATTTTCATTTGTTTTCACACCATTAGCTATTTATTTTTGAAATCCATTTTGGTCTTCCTAATTTTCTTCTTACTTAATAGCTGTTTACTTAGTTTATCTTCCTGTTTATTGGTTTCATTAGGGTCAGATAATAAAGGGTTTTTTATTTGACTCATTTTGCTATTTGGAAGTTGCCATTTAATCATGTCAGAAAACTTCTGGCCTCCCTTCTGTTCCTCCTTTCCCTTTTTGTTTGTGCCTTCTCATTCCAGACTTGATTTGTAGAATGTTTTTTTCATAACTGACTTTGCCAATTGCTTTGTTTTTAACTGACAGATATTTTGTCTAATTTCCCAATTTTTTTTATTTTTTTTTTAAATCTTCCTTTTCAAGTTTTGCATTATATTGCTCCTTTTGAGACTCTTCCTGTGTCCTTGAGTGGAAAGGAACTAGGCTGTATTGGCAGCTAATTTAGAGGCTCAGGACTCCGACCCATGCTGTCTAAGACAGTGTCCCCCATAAATGGCTCCCCTCAGCTGTATAGCCTGCTTTTCTGAGGAAGGACACTACCCAACCCCAGATTTGGAGGAGTTGAGAGAATGCATAAGTTCCAGCCACTGCAGTTCACTGTCTGAAGCTTCGGTAAAAATTTGCCTTCTTCCATGATTTAAGCCACATTTTTCAGCTACTGGATTATGAACTGGAATGATTTAGTAAGCTTTATCCTTCTGTAGAGATGAGACAGGTAGGTAAGAGATAACATCTTAAATAGATTACTGGAGGTTATCTCTCAAAGTCCTCTCATACTGGCACTTCTTGAACTATTTTCTATATACTGCCCCAGATGAAGACAAAAACCTAAAAGAGTGAGGATGCCCCTCTCGGTCTGTGTATTCCACACCCCTTTCTGTCAGCCCACATTTCAAACAGACTCTCCACCTGCTGCCCTAACAGTTTGTAACTAATGTGGGCATCATACGCACCAAGACTGTGCCGACACAGACTGTGCATTTCACTGAGCAAGTCTGCCTCTCCATTTCGAGCCACAGTTAGGGCTTGGTGGAAACTAGAAGATACTATTTCCCAAGACAAATTAAAAAAATCAACTCTGACCTCATGGGTCACTTAAGCAATATACTGCTCACCAAGGGCTTTATGGATAGTCTAAATGTGATGACGTTGTTTCCATCCACTGAGTTCTTAAAACTATGCTTTTCCTTTCTTGGGCTTGAAAAAGTTAATGTTCTTTCTTCCTTCTGTTTTGAAAAGGGAAAAAATGTAGTGATAGATTCTCCTAATGGTCATTCAGAATGACATGTTTGCTTACAGTAATTTGTGCAAATTGGAAATCCACTTTTCTCCCCGGGAAATGAAATTATTCCCAGTGTTGACATATTTCCCTGGACAGCTGAAATAAATGGACAGTTCACGTTCCTTGGAACCACGCTGCAGGCTGTCTGCAAACTTATCTGTTATTACTTACAGGTAGTCAATCAGTTGTGAACCAGTGTGAAACAAGGTGAAGGCTTTGGAGTTTAGCAGCTGCCTGTGCTCTTTGAAAACTAATGTGAATTGCTGCAGAGAAGGGTAACCTTAAGGTAATGGAGCAAGCCCCTTCTACTCAGGCATAGAAGGAGCACATATCTAGCCTCACCTCCATCACTGAGTATTTGCCTTATGCAGTGATTTTGCCCGGTGCATGCAGAACTGGTTCATTTCAGTATTACAAATTTTCTGACTCATCTGCTCCTCCCTTTGAGTTTAATTTTATTTTTCAGTCTCACATCATTTATCTCCAAAGGTATGTTTTATTACCATAAGTGGAAAATATTTTAGTTGATTATGTCATATGTAAAACAGAAGACAAAAGTTAGTCATGCATAGAACTTTATTATTATAAATGCAGCATGTGTATAGAAAGTTGTTAATTTTCAGTCCTTGCTTTCTTATTATTTTTACACAGACTATGTGGAAAAATTCCAAGTGCACGTGGTGAATGTAATTTGTCAGGTACTGCAAACAGTAAACCTTTTTTATGAAGACAACATTCCTATTTCACACACTTTTACCTGCACAGAGTCAATCTATCATGAACCTAGCAAATTCTTAACACACTTTAAAATCCCATTTTTTTCTGAACAGGAACAATGAAAAGAAGGAGTTATGAAATACATTAATTCAATATATTTTCAGTGACATGAACGTTATTATTTTTGTATTGCATATCCTTATCTTTTTAGTCTTGAATGACAATCTTTCTGATAGTCAAAAAAACCCAACCTGAAACAATTTTGTTGCGTACTAATTCTAATAATGAAATATGAACGTGATTATAAATTTATGCTTTCCAAGAGGAAGCATCAGTAGTTCTGACTGAATATATTCAGTATATTAGAAAAGCTGTTATAAATTATGCATAGTATAAATATAATTAAAACATTACCCTAAAGCTTTTTATCATTACTTTCAGACTCATCTCTTTCCTCACACTGTCTTTCCTTCTCATATAATTTCATATTTACCCACAGAACAGGCTATTGAGATACTTGGACTTTTGTGGGATTTCAGTAGCCATTCAGCACTGCCTCCATTCTCAAGACTCTTGACCAAATAGTGCAGATGTTATTGGCATTGACATGTAGGAAAGACTGTAGACAGAACAAGAATGATCCTAAATCCTATTTTTGCCTGGGATCAGCTAAAACAAGGGTATCTTGTTGTTGGTTTGTTTTGTTTTGTGTTTTTAGATAAGGTGGCAAAGATAGCATGCTTTAAAAAGTGTGTGATAGCTCAGTCATTCTGAAGAGTGGTTCCAAGGCCACGAGGACGGGGAGTCTCCATCTGTGGACAAGAGAGCACACCACAGTGTGCATTGTGTGGCTCCTTTCATGGCCCACAAAAGCCAGTGAGGATGGTGGAAGTGATGGGGAGAGGTGAATAGGTTTGATTCCCCCTGTTTCACTCATCCGGAAGCTTATTGCTCAACGCAGGAGCCTCTGGGTGAAAGTCCATGGCCTGAACTATGCAGATGTTCAGTGTAGCTCATTGAATGGTCTGTTAAATAAGCAAAGAAGAGACCAGTAACATTTCTGTTCTGTGATACATAGAGAGATAAAAGGCATTTGTGCATATGAATAAGACATACATTCATCCTTTAAGAATTTATTACTTCCACACCTTGTGAACTGCTGCTTGCTATATTAAAAATTATATTTACCCTTATCTTACTCAGAGGAACAGAGAGGAAATGGAAATGAGGGAGACCTTCCTATGTATCTAATCCAATAAGACTTACCCTTTTTACCTGCTGCAGTGCGCAGATCCTGCCCTCTTGGTAACCAATACCTGTAATTGAGAATAGGAAAACACAGCCTGCTCTTTAGAAAACAGTGCAAATTTCACCAAGGACACCATCACAGGCAGGCTCACCATGGTGTACTAAGTAGGAACATGGAAGAGGACAGGCAATATCAGGAATTTAGTGCTATGAAAATAATTAAAAGAATAAAAATTTATAAAAAAAAATGACAGTGTGCATTACTCTTTCCCACATTTAATTTTCATTCAGTTCAATTTCCATGTGATTTTAAAAAGCACATAAGGAAAATCTTTGCAGTCTGAGTTGAATTGGAAAAAAAAGTAAATAATTACTGAGGGAAAGGTATTCCGCTTTTGCTGGTGCTCCACTTCTGCCAGGATTTTTGATAAGTGATGGAATCGGTGTCATGCACAGATTGCTGTAAGAATTAAATTTTAAAAGTGAAAAAAACCCACAAATGAATAAATAAATGTTGCATTTACAAATAGACTAGTTTTTCATGGTCTATTTATCTAACCTTTGTGAAATTCACATTCTTGTTTAAAAATGCATTTAAAAAGAGAAATAGTGCAGATACTATAGCAACATAAATCAAAATAAGAAAATAACAAAACGTTAAATCCCTGTACATTTAAGTCCAGGCAAAAAATTGCAGTTTTTCTTTCCAAACCTTCAGTAATAAACTCAATAATGATGCCTAATTTGCATAAAGATAATATTTCAGTAACCATTTGGCAGGACTGTTTTAATATTGTTTACAAATTAGCAAAGGTGTTTACTTCTCCCAGTGTTTTCCTATAACTGCAAGTGCCTTCGCAGAACGCCTTTTCCATAGTAATTTTTTAACATTTAAGCAAAGAAATGGAGGAGAGTGACTTAAGGCCAAAGGAAGTAAATATGCATCAGCCAGTCCTTCACCTGGCCGAACCAGCGTGCGCTCCCCGTGTGCCCCTACACGAGCAGTCACTTACTGATGCCCTCAGCTCTCATCGATGCTGTCTTGTAGCTGTCAGAGCCAGTCCACGTGTGCTGAGATTTAAACACGTGCATCTGTGGATGGCCAGAACTGCTCCAGGTGTGGAAATGATCACTACTGTCCCATAATTTCAGGCACTTGTGCTAGCACCTGTGCTTTGATACAATTTGTCAGAAAGATTGTAAAGCAGTGAAGGTAACTGCTGGAGAATTTCTCCCTGCCTCCTACCCTGACATCCTGGTGCCTGTACCTAGCGCTGCCTGTACCTAGTGCTGCTGGAATGAAACAAAATTTACATATAAACTTCAGGTGTTTTGCAGAACTAGGCGTGGGAAGCTGTTTTTCACTGCCAGTATTTCTTACTTAATGACCTTTTCATCTGTCTTCCTGCTTTCCTGCCTGCATTCCTGCCTGCCTGCCTGCCTTCTTTCCTTCTGTCCTCCCTGCCTTCCTTTCTTCCTTCCCTGCCTTCCTCCCATCCATCATTCATCCATCACGGTGTATTCTTGAAGAACACCCAGTAAATATCAACTACCACAAAATTTATGAGGAGGTTGCTGATATATCAGTAATGAGAACATCTTGTAGTCTAAGAAGAAAACAGAGAGAACTTTGAAGCATGAAATTGTAGCAGCGCTGCAGAGTAACTTTGCTGCTCATAAATCATGTCTCTGAGCACATTACGCCATAGCAATGGAAGGTGAATTGGGACTACAACCACTCTAGCTCTCCCCTTCATATTCCCACTCCTGGGAATACTGTAAATACTAAAACTTCTTTATATTGAATTCAGAGATTCCTTTGCCAGGTTGGTCTGCAATGAAAATTCTGTTAACTTGAAATTGGGTTAAGGAGGGGTGTAGTTTGGGTTGGAAGTCTGGAGAAAAATATTCAAGTTTAACTGAGTTTTCCTTTAATTGTTCTAAAGTTCTTCCATCCCCAAATTGAAAGTGAGATGCTAAGAATAACTAACAGATCTTTAAGAAGACATACTGAATTCAAAGTGCTATTTCCCATTCTTTCATTTTGCTCTGGAAGTGTCATAGCTCTATGTAATTTATTACAAAACAATAATTAGGGTGGGGAAACCAAGGCACAGCAAGTTACCCAACTAGCCTAAGGCCACGTGGCACGGGGCGAAAGAATAAAGCAAGCCAAACAAACAAAAAAGAAGCCCAGATCTCATGGCCCCATCCCCTGCTGTAACCACTAGAAAATGATCCCATGCCCTAAATTTCCTCTCATTTGTCTGCACTCCACAGTGAAGGACATTTAAACTTTAATTCTCCTCCAGCTATTTCCCAAAACTTTTATTATTATTATTATTATATTGGGTTTTTTTGTGCTTATCAGCCTCTGGGTCTGTTTGAAATTATTTTGTGCCATCTGAGAAGTCATATTTGCATAGAAAGATTTGATAGCAGGAGGGAACGTTCCTTCAGAACAAAAGAGGTGCTCCACAAGCTGGCGTGTCCTTTGCTGCGATTGGTGCAACGGTGCAGTGTAGAAGTGTATTTGTAATGCAACCTTTCCTATTAGCAACTGACCTTTCTTCCTGATCAGACCCTGTGCTTTTTAGCTTTTATATGAAGTGTGGAAAAGAAAAGAAAAATCCTCAAATGTCTTTTCAAGCAGAGAATCGGAAACTAGCAAAGGACTGTGCGATGATGAGGAAAATCTAAAAATAAGTAACAGCAAAGAAAGCTGGCATGCTATAAAGTAGATTTCAGGAGAAAATCCAGTGTGGACAGAGTAGAAAAATCATAAAGAGACACACACACACACAAATAACTTTTAACAAGAAAAATTAAAAGTTTGGAAAACAAAATAAAAAGAAAGAGCCTCAGTTATGAAAATGACATGCAGAAACTCAGGTATAGAAAGTGACTGAATTAAATTAAGATTCTATAGTAAAACCCACTTTTTCTTGGCCATACACCTGCTCATAGTTTATTACAAGATTACTCAGTGCAGGCATCATTCCGTATCATGCATCTTACCTGTCTTTGAAAGTCTGCCCCAGCAGGAATGGGATGCTGAGTGAAGTATTCCACTGTGTTTTCAGTCAAGAAATCTGCCTTGTAGCCTGGACCATGCCTACACTCAATTTAATCAAGATTCATTGGAGTTCAGCATTCTGTCCTTTGGGGGGCAAAAAAACCCAACCGTTCAAGAAGTTTGGCATAACAGTAGAGGTGTGATACAGCAATACTTTATAGTACAGCCTCTTTGCAGTGATTTGTGTGAATAAAGTCTAATCTAGCAGACTGCCTCACAACCTGCCAGCTGCCCTGCTTGTGAAACGTAAGATTTACCACAATGTCAGAAATAACATTTGTCAACTCATTTATCCACTCATGGACTAGGGCCAGCGCCAAATACTTCAGAATAAGATGAAATAGCTCTCACAGGAGACAGCTATATGATAATCTGTCTGAGTAATGCTCTTATCCTAAATCTTAATAGTTGCTGTTTGTCTTGAGCTTTGTATCACGGGGATTCATCTGCCTTTCTTCATCTTAGCTGTATTCTTTACCTTAGCTATTCTGTGTCTTACTATTTATAAGTGTATACACTCCCTCCTTACATCTGGCCACATTCTTGGTCTTGAACACTTCCAGTGGAAATGTGTTGCATGTTGAAATGGTGTCTTGTGGGGGAAGAAGGGGGAAATAATTGTAATGGCTTTTGCCCTGCCACCTTTAAAAGGAGGTATTTTAGAGTCTTCTGTTGCCTTCCAAAATGCCACCTTTTCTCACAAAGTGAAAGATGCTGCTGTGGTTTGCTGTTATGTGGGGTGTCCTGTGCCCATAACTGGCCCCTGATAGAGGGGAGTGGGAGCATGACTCCATCTGTCCTAAGCAGCTATTTTTCTTAAAGACTACTGAAATCCAGGGTACCAGCTAAACTTCGTAGCTTAGCAACTCCATTCATGTGAAGACCTGCGTGTGAGGCTCCAAGCCAAATCTAGCTTTCTACACCAGCAGAAGAGAGAGCCTGTTTTAAAGGGGGTTTATTATCTAACTGGTCAAGATGGAAGCAGAGCTGAAAAAGGTAATGCAACAGAAAACATTACAGTCTGAGAGAAGTTTGGCAAAACACCTTGTTTGCATCACAGATGACCTTTTATTTTATCATTTGGCTGTCATTTTTAACATTTTAGGGCAGGGTTTTGTTGAAGCAGGAGTAAGCGGACAAAAAACCAAAAATATGAATGTGGATGTTAAAGGCTGAGTGAAGGAAAAGGATATGGGGTAAGCAATTTAATATTACTTAACAATTAATGTTAAGTGGGAAGGAAGTCAGATGGCAGACAGAAAGCAATGTCCACAGCTGAGGTGAGTGTGGCACTGGTGAGACGCTGACGTCCTTCCCTCTCCTGTTGCTGCTGGCTTGTCCCATTGACCTGTAAGTCCCTCAGCTGACTCGGCTAGGACAGTAAGAGTTCATACTCTTCCCCACAAAAATTTGTTTTTCTTATCTTGGAAGCAGGTGGGGGTACATTCAAGTAGAAAGGAGAGGAAATAACCCTGTCTGGGTCACGATTCCTCTTTCCCTCTGAAGTCCAATTACTTTCCTGTGCCAGCTCTGCTGTGTATGTGATGCTACAGGAGGTACTTTTATCAGTGTAAACTTTACACCTTTTCCCCAAGGATCACAATGACCCACTAATTTTAACGTTAATCTCTCCCCAACAATGTGAACAAAATAGTTACATGATGGATGGGGTTTTTAACCTCCTCACTGTGGCTTTCTGCCACAAACTCTTGAGGTTCTCTGCAATGACAGCTGATCTCTGATTCCTTCTCCTAAATGATTACAGGCTCATAGAAGAAAACACAGATCCACGTGTTTAAAGGTACAGTGTTACCAATTACAAGTAATTTTTTTAATGAAGAAAATAGGCTTAATTGTCTTCTAAAACACATTAGTGCAATTCCTTAATTTCAGTGGTTTCATGCAAGCGTAACAGAGCTGAAAATAAGACCCAGTATATTTAAATTGGTGTAACAGCACACATGGGAATTATTTAAGCATAGACTGATGATATGACTAATGTTCCACCCTGACAGCCTGCTCTGGTGCCTCGCTCGACTTTGCTTCCAGTCTTAGTTGTGTAAAGCACAACAGTATGGTAAGCAATAACGAGTTCCTGAAAAATAAACTCAATCTCTGGGGCAGATCCTTCAACTTTCTGTACCTCTTTTTTCCTTCTGGCCCTTTACAACATCAGCAGTCAATTTTTTTGCTTGTTAGATTTGACTGTAAAAAATTAAAATATTTCTGTATGGAAACACTTCCAAGGTATTTCACAGGTACTATAGCTTTGATATATGCATTTCTCCTTTCTGTACACTTGCAGGCTATTTCATTTCTTGACTGATGGGTCATACGGTCTTCATCAGAAAAATAGACAGCATATTCTGGGTGTTCTCAACTTCAGTGAATCATGGGAGATGTATTTTGGCAGAGAAAGGAGGAATGATGAAACTGGATTAAAGTTATCACGAAGTACTCTGGCAAAATTTTTAAATTCAGAACTTTGAGTTATTGTATCTTTGGGAAATATTTGTGCTTCATTGTTAAAGTTACATTGGAAAATAGGTACCACCTCCCCCCAAAAAAGACTTACAGAAAATCCGATTTTTCCTCAGCCCTTCTGACCAAACAGTTTAAATGCAAAACTTTGAGCCAGCACTCCTTGTTATGCCTTTTCACAATGACTAGACCTCCAGTCTCAGCCGCTGCTCTATAAATAACTGTGCAGCCCTGATAATAAAGATAGGCCCAGAGAAATGCACTGCAAAATCTGGAGGCAGCCAGGCTTACTGCTGATTCTCTGTGGATAGAGGGATCCAGCTGCCTTGTCTGTGCATAAGCTCTAATCTTGAGACAGTGAACTTGCAAATTCTGTTGTATTAATTCTCTAAATGTGTATGTGTTACAGAAAAGGCTGGGTCTTTAAAGCTCATTTCCGCAAAGCCAGGTTGGTGGATTACATTTTCGGAAGTCAGGAGGAGCTAGGCAGTTATGTAAAATCTTTTGAATATTTGTTTTGTATACCTAATCATTTTAGGTACCAAAAAGAGCCTGTCTATCCAGGCGAACCAGATTCTCTAAAGTCAGAGACAGATACGATCAGGATCCCCTCTGATAACCTCCACCTCCCAGAGCTAGTCAGGTCAGGGCACAAATATTCTCATTCAGTGTCCATCATATTTTCCTCCCACCATCCTATTGTGTCTCTGTTTCATCCCCTTTTCTCAGCACTTTTTGCCTTTCCTAATTTACCAAAATAATAAAATAAAATCTTCTTCAGACAATGAGCAGGAAGCCTTGCCTGCTCACACAGAGACTGTCTCTGCTCTTCAAGGGAATAGGAGAGTTCAGAACATGTGTCTCTAAGTTTGTCACTCATATTAATCTGCAATAATAAAAAATAAAAGTAAAATATATTCTTTCATCAGTCATTTAAATGTCATGATCTATTGCTTTAATAAAGAAAAGACGAAACCCAAAGGCTTTATATCTGGAGCAGTGTCAAAACGAAAGCTTTTTTCCTCTCTTTGAAATTTAGGGTGGTTTTTTCTTTTTTGAATGAACAGCTACTGCATTTCTGTGTCATGCTGTCATTTGTATGAATGACTCTGAACTCAGGAAACTGAAATGTCTGTACGTTGAGTATCAGCTGCTATGACGAGACTAATGATTTCATTAACAGTACAAGCTCTGCAAGGTCATGCCTGTGGCTCTGAAACCATGGAAAGGTTTCCAAGAAAGATGAATGTTACAAGTACAGGGCTGAAGCCACAGGCAGCCAGTGTACATACTGAAGCAAGTTGGTACTCTGGCTGGATAGGGCTATATTTAATTCCAGTGCCCATTACCTGCCCTGACATGAGGTTCAGTGTGTGGATGAGAGGACAGGTACCTCTCTCAGGAAAGTGTTTGTCCAGCTAGTATTGGTTAAAAGGTGAGGTGCCAGTAGGAGGAATTTAAGTGTATGCAGTGTTACTCCTTAATTTTGTCTTTCAAATAAAACTTCTTACTGCTCAGCACTTGGTTTTCTCTGTTCAGTTTTCTGCTTGATGAGTTTAATAGGGTGGGTTATTAAAAAGATCTCTGAATTTTTCTCTGAATGGAAGTTTTGTTTTCTCTGCACCATTATCTTGTCACTTCTCAGCTCTGTCAGGGTGTACTCCTGGGCAGAGCTGTTTTGTTAAACCAGTCATTCAAAAAAACCACAAAAATATGAGTTTTTCTTCAAAATACTGATATTTGGGATATACTAGTACATTGAGGGAGTTGTGTTATTGTGCGCAGTCAATCGTGGTTCTAATTTTTTTCTTTGCAATTTTAGAGGCACTCATCAAGTATCGCTTAGTCAACAAGAAAAGCCAAAGGTGCACTTAGTATAATGCTGAAAGGTATGAGTAGGGTAATCCTTTTTATTTCAGTCACAGCGTTTCATCTAGCTGTCTCTGCACTGAGTCCAGTAACCTGAGTGGTAGAAATGTTTCTTTCAAAAAGGCATCCAAACTTGGAGATATCAAAACATGATATCATCGCTGGTTCTGCACTACAAATGAGGAAGAACTGATGGTGAAGAAAGATAAAGATAACATTCATGGACATCTGTGCTGGCTTATTTGTTATCTATTAAATGACCAACATGAAAGTATAGCTGAGAATAAGAAGAGGATTGCTTTTATTATTTGGAATCTGGTAACTTCTAACTCCCTCTGTTGTGCCAGTTAGAGGCTCTGAGATAATAACTGTCTGCAGAGTCTCACAGATATTAGTCCTAACCTATACTTTCTCTGGATGCTGAGCACACAGAAGGTCAAAACAGGCTCTGTTTGCATGTGGTTACCCACCATGTAGTTGGCAGGATCTATATGCTCTGCCAATCCATCCAAGCAGAGGTCCTTCTCAACAGGAATAAAAGCTTCACTCTGTTGCACTGCAAGTATCGCAGGCCACTGGAGGGTGGTCTACTGCAGCTGACACCAGCTGGTCTGGTTAAGTTCATGGCAGCAATGTCTTCCATAGCTGCTTCTCAGCTCACACCATGCCAAGGAGCCTGTATGTGCTGAGATCCGTGGAGTCGCAGTGCCACTCCGAATAGTTGGCAATTCTTCCTGACACAGTCCTGTTGTCTTGGCTTGTCCTGCTGTGGCTGGTTCAGAGGTAACCTCATACCTCATTAGACCCTCTCCAGCTATTGCCTCTGCAGCTGTGGCTTGGAGGTAGAGTCCTTAATGCCAGAGTTAAATCTGACTCCAGCTTCCTTACCATTCTTGCATTTGCATGCTGTTTTCTGCACAATAATTGCAAGATGAAAGGGGAGCAGATGGTAACAGGATGGCTCAGGGAAATCCCAGTGGAAACGCCTGCACCTTCTCACCAGCTGCAGTTCATTTACTTACCCACAGGAAGTGTGTGGCTACTAGTGAAGGAATCCCTAGCTATTCTTTTCAGGGAAATCTTCATAGCTGTTGTCTGTAACTTGAAACTGTAAATATGCAGAATTTAAGAAATAAAACTTGTATTTTCTTTATTTGTTTCAGTGTTTTCCTCCATAGTCCCTTTTGCCTGGACCTGCAGGTCCTGGCATCCCGGCTCCTTGAAATTCCACCTGCAGAAATTGTGACATTTCTAGTGGCACCTTTGTCATTTCATAGGCAAGTCTGCCTCTTGCTGACTTCATAACACCGTCAACCATTTTCTGTCCAGGATTTTATTATATCAAGAGAAACTCATTTGGTATATACCGTCACAGTTACAGCAAATCCATGAATCCATGAGAAATGCTGAATTCTTGGAAACCGAACGCATCTGAAGGAGACGCAGTGTGAAAGCTTAGCATTTTGGGACCCGCCTGGCAACGCAGCGTTGCTGTCTGATACCTCATTCAGTTTTATTAACCCTGCCATACTCGTCAAGGATGGTAAAACACATACGATCTGGCTGAGTGAGCAGAAACATGTAAGAGCGGACAAGTGGCTGAAAAAAAAATATAAGAAAGCACAAGTGTCATCCATCCTGATCATTTCACTGTGGTCCTCACTGGTGATAAATCATGTCATCTTTTCGGTGGTCACCTTTTCCATGAAGATCTAGATGATATTCCCTTGTAAGAAAAAAACTGACCTCAGAAAAAGTGTTGGGATGTTCAGCTTCAATATCCTTCTTTCCATTTTGGATGCACTCACTGTAGTGACAGTCCCTGCAGCACCACAGTACCCATTAACAACCTTGTCTTTCTTGCAGACTCTCTTTGCAGTAACAGTCATAGTTATGGTCTGTTTCTAGTGTTTTTGGTGTTTACAACATAGCACAGATGGTTACACATATGCTGTTAAATGTGTCCACTCTGGAGAATAATCTCTGGTGGCCAGGTCAAGCACTACAGAGTGGTTGCAGCTCACAGCTTGGGGCTTGTCCCTCTACAGTGAACTTGCCATATCCTCATTCCATGATTCTTGGAACAATTCCATAGGTCCCCATGGTCCTAAGACACAATTTTCAGTTGTTATGTATTTTTTCAGTTCAAAGTATCAAAAATAATACAGGATCTGCGCTGTATCCTGTGAGAATGATGTATTTCTAAGATTAATTAAAAAAAAAAAAAAAAAAAAGAAAGAAATCTCAAGTATAGACTTCCAAATCTGTATTTTTGGGAATGCTAGTGCCATCCAAGGACAGGGATTGTTAGGGAAAATGAGCAAAGAGATTAAGAAAGCAATGATGTAGATGGACACTAGAATAAATACAAACAAGCAGAACAATCATGCCCTGGCTCAGTGCTTACACGTCGTGGCACAGGTCTGATGATTCCATGATCCTACGACCTGCAACCAATAGCCCTACAGACAGTTTTAGCGTATCACCCATTTAACCAAAGCATGCAGAAACTCCTTTAGGAGTTTTAAGGCATTGGCTAATCAACTTCATTTTTAAAAATATGTGCCATATTTCCAATTTCAATTTGTGTGGCTGAAGCTTGTAGTCATTAATTCTTGTTATGATCTTCTCCACTAGATGAAAGAGCTCTATTTTCTCCTCATTAAAGCAAACATTTTGTAATCAATTCATCTTTCAGTCATCTTTTGATAAGCAGAACAGATTCAGTTCTTCAGGTCTCCCACAGGAAGACATGTACTACAGCCCTCTAATTATTTTTGTAACAACTTTTTGTATCTGTTCCAGTTTTCCCCAGTCTAGGATCCACATCTAGGTACAGCTATCCTGTCTTGATTTTTTAACACACAAATAACAAATAAGTAGATAAAGGGTCTTTCTGTTCTTCCTCCATCACTAGCTGGTTCAAAATCCTACTGATGTATATTATGTATGGCATCCAATTTGAAGTTCCCACTGAGTGACTTCTGCACAGCAGTGCATAAATACTTGTCAGAATCAGTGAATTTTCAGGATATAATTCTACCCTCCTATGCTCTTGCTTTCATTCCTTTTCCTTGGTCAACATTTGAATGTAGTGAGATTTCTTGTTGTCTGTTTGTACAGGTGCAGGTAAGCCTGGAATATAAATTTTTCCACATGACAGCCTCAACTTTATATTGTTATATATCGGTCAGGCAAGTGTTAGGGTACCTGCAAACTATACCGTCATTTTAAAGGAGACAGTTAACAACAGTAAGAGGAATTATGCAGGAATGATTGGGAAGGGCAAGGAAACGTATCTTTCCCCCTTTCCACTTCATTAGAGTGTGTACGTCTGTGCAGACTGAGAGCTGTGAAAGACTGAAGGATAGTGGTCACCTCAGGTTTCTCTATAGTTGTACCTATATTAATACCAATTTCCCTTCAGGAAGTGTTCATCTGCCTCTTCTCTCCAGACTTTTACCAAGTCTTGCAAAAGTCCAATTATTAGCAAGGAAATAAGGGACTGTGCTGAGCAGAGTCACTAAATCAGTGTGGTTCACACGAAAAGGAAAAAAATCTCTGGACGAAACTGGAATTTTTTCATATACAATAGGAAAATAAAATCTTTGACAGATTCAAGTCCTGTAATGACAGAAGAAGATATTTATTAGACACATCTTTATGAGAATACATAAGTAAAACCAATGGCTTGCTTTGATTCTATGAAAAATCCAAAACTAAATAAATAAGTAAAATGCAAAGGTCATTTATTTCATTTTCACTTTCTTAATTTTTTCATGGAAAAGTCCTAGAGTTGATACTTTCTTCTCGTGCTGTCACAAATACATTGTAATGGCATTTTGGCTTTACTGCAGTGCAGCATGAATTCTCCTGCCTATGTGTGTTCAGCAACAAATACAAAACAGGCCCGACCTGCAGCAAAAACACTTTTCCAACAACATTTGACTCTTGTATTTACAGCAGAATTTCATTCAAAGCAAGCAAGCTCACAAGACTGAATGTAATTTTCTCACATCACTTGGAGATCATAATGCTCCAGTGCCCCCATTTTGAGGAAAACAAATTTGAAAGACTTGCTAGAACAGATCAACCCACATATTTAAATAGTACAATTGAATAATGGAATAGTTAAGCCATTTCAGCTGCAAACGAGTATGCAATAAGAATTATAGACAGAGGGTGTGCTCACACACGTGCATTCACAAATACAAATTGTTTTCTATGTAGACCAAAGTTTGCTTACATAGATTTATGGTAGATCTTAAATGTTTCTCTAGGGCTCTTTGATTTCAAGAGAGAGGAAAGAAATAGAGAAATGAAATCTCTTTAGCACTCCTGTTTCCTCTCTGCATGCACTTCCAAATCTTTTCTTTGCTTTATGCCATTAGTTACTTCTGTCACTGACATCACCTCCAGCTGGTCCCAGAGTACCAAGGGCAGAATAATTCTGCCTATAAGACCTCCTACTCTAGCCAGGCTGAAGCAGGCAGTGCAATGCCAACAATTAACCTTGGCTATGTAATATCCTTAGGCAGTTTGGCTGTGACAACACTGCCATGAGGACGTGGAAGTTACTGGTATAACATGAAAAGCTGACAAAAAAGGGATGTAGGGTTAACAGTTTGGGATTTTTTCCATCTGTACTACCTGGCATAATAAAAGATACCATGCCTTCCTGCAAACCTTAACTCTGTTATTTCCACCTTCAGATGAAAGAGCACCACAATCAATCATTACTCTCTAGGGAATTTGCTCCATCATTTGAACACCTCTGATTGATGCAAGTTTTCATCCATGTGTCATAAGAGAGAACTGGTCTTTGTTACACTCATTTCATGAAAGCTATAGGATGCTTCTGAAAGGTGCAGCTGACTGAAGGTTATAATAATATTGGTCTAGAAGTTGCTTACAAAACATGTTTTGTGTGGACCAGAGAACTTGTGCAGAATTTCATCAACTGTTTAAGAATCTCCTTGAAAGTACGTCTAACCAGGTTTAATGGTGTCAGTTAGAATTCCCTTTACTTTCTCCCAAAGTTTCCTACTCACAGTAAATGTTTTGTTGTTTTTATAGATCAAAAGTTGGATTTTGTTTGTTTGCATCTAGAAGACAAAGGAAATAAAAAGAAACAGAAGGAATATTAATACTACTACCATTTCTATTTACTATTTCCTGTTAGATTTGTGAAATAACTCAAGCTATTTACTTGCAGTTTTGAAGCAGACCAAGAAAAGAAAGGTTTGTTTTCTGACTCAGAGCTTGAAACAGAGTTAAAACTTAGTTTCACATTACGTTCTTGATTTTGCTCCACAGTTCTCGTGTGACCCTGGAAAGCTGCTGTCAGATGCAAGAGGTGGGTGGGTAATGACAGACTTGACTTACATCAATATCAGAGAGGCTGACGTCCATCTTCCTGGAGTGTGTGCCACAGGGGACTCAGCTGCAGTCCTTAACTTCTGCAGAGCTTATTGGGTAAATGATAGTGATCTTATAAAGGAGCCACAAAAGAAAGAAAGTCTCTAGCTAAAGAAAAGTGTTCATTACCAAGATCAGGAGAAGCAAATTGGGCATTCCTACCTAGTTCTATTAGGAAATACTGCTCACTTTCTGCGTGAATGAAACATGGGATGCTTTTTTGGTGCCAGATCAGTCCAACCATATTCAAGGCACAAGCTGTCCAGAAATCACATCACCCTTCAGCAAGTAACAGCTAACACTGCAGAATAAAAACCCATAAGTAAAATTGTATACCTACAGCTGTCAGGTGCTGCAAGGTCCTTGAAACACCCAGAAGTGGCTAGTGAGATGATGTACCATGAGTTCTACTTCCTACACTACTACTAATGATAATTCTAGACTGAGTTCTCACCACTACTCATATCACTAGTGGTTGCTCAGAAATCTCTTGCTGATTCCAATTTGCTCATCTGCCTACTTCTTTTCTAAGTACTGTATCATAGTGTTTGAGCATGGCACCAGCAGAAGATTGGACAGCTGATACAAGATCATTATGATTTTTTACTTGGGCCATTATGATTGTACCAACATAAGTATCCTTCAATTTCAAGACACGTGTCATCCTTGTATTATGAGTTTTGACAGTATCAACAAATGCAAAAAAGGAATAATACCTGTTATAGAAAGGTATTTGTGTCTGTAAGTGTGCAAGAGTTAGTGGATAACCCCTGATATTTCAAAAAGCGATTTTTTTCTGTTCCTGACAGAACATGTTCTGCTGCACAGAAAAGAGTATTGTGCCCTTCCTTTTCTTCATCCAGAAAGTCTATTTATGTTTAATTCATCCATACTGAAATTCTGGTAAGGTTTGAAGTGAATTATTTTTGGAGCATTTTGTCATCCTCCATTTTTCTTCATAAACTTTGTGGAATTTGTTCCAAATAAGAGAGCGCTTGCAGCAAGTACTGATTCCCAGGGAGTCTGAAAGAAGGATTAACAACCAGGTGAAAAAAAAGCTCAGCAGAAGTCATCTAGCTATCTCTTCTGAGATGCTTATGTGCTTGACTATTTCCTGCCTAGTGCCTACCTTCATGATTAGTCCTCTCATTCAGTAGAAAGGAAAAAGCATAGAAGAGAATTCCCTCAAGAACAGAGCAGGAACACATGTTGCCTTCTGTAATTTTTGAGTGTCATTGCCAATAGTGAGAGATATCTTATAAAACAGCAATGGTTTTTCTGCAAAGTTGAAAAGAAAAAAAAAAAGCCAGTAAAAAGCACAGGCAGAGTCTTAATATTTTGATGAGATTAGATACCTTTTTCTCTGTATGAATAATGAATCAAAACGCAAGCAAGAGGTAGGGAAGTTGGCAAGCCCCTTTGGCGACAACAGCAGCAGCTGCCTCACAAGACTGTAGCCAAGTCAATGGAGCACGACTTTTCCTAATGGACTGTGTTTGTGAAAGGAAAGTTTCCTCAGAGCTGAACAAAAAAAAAAAGGAAGAAAGGCTTGAAATTAAATTGAGTGCGCTGAAAAAAACAGAGGGTGAGATCCAAGCTTTAAAATATGCATGCATCAAGGGAAAAACATAATCTGGGGAACCTGCTCATCTGGGCTGAAATCCTCCCCCTCCTCTCCTGCGGAGCCTCATCAGTAACCGGATTGATTAGATCCTTTACCTGCTGGTTACAGCCTGAGCTGGCGCAGGAGCACTGGCCACCCACACCAGTGAGTCCCATCCATGGCAATCACAGAAGAGTACATAACAGATGCTTTGCATAAAACAGCCCTCAAGATTCGATGTGTTCAATCATGCAGCCTACAAGTCACACAACGCTGCCCATCCCATGAAAGCAAATAAAAATCTTGGAAGACAAAAAAAAAGGCCTAGAGTCTTCAAAATGTTATAAGGGTGAAGGAGCTGTCAGAGGACGTGACATTTATGCAGGTGTGACTGTACAGAAAATAGTCTTTTCCCCATCTTTCTGCATCACTACATGACTTAATTTCTTTTACCTCCTACTGTCATATCCCTCTTTCAGACAGCAAAAGCATAAGAACAGACCTATTAGTTGTGATTTTTGCACCATGAAACTATTTTCATTTGAGGAGATTTCTTGAGGCTGACATGGTTTTCCATTTAGGAATACCTTATATATATCTCTTCCAGCCTTCTCCAGTCTCTTATGTTTGGGAAGGAGTTCCACAAATCTATTACCTCTAAGCTGGAGAATTTGCCTTTATTTATTTTGAACCTGAGTCCTTTTAATTTCATTTGAAATAAAATCAAATTCAGTTCACCCTTCTCCATGTTTGTTCACCCATTCAAAAAGAGCTTAGATACACCTAAGTTCTGCTACTCTCATTTTCTAATGCAAGCTTTCATAGACCAACTTTCAGAAGTTGCTGATTGACTTCAGAATCAAAAAAAACCTTTTTATGTAGTGGAATTTAGTACTTCTGTATAGTTATATAGACCACTTTCAACCCAGACAGTTCAGCTGAGCAAGTTATCTGAGCCTCGAAGTAGCCCGCTATGGAAAGCTGCAGTGGAGAATTAGTTGAATACTTTTATTCCTTTTTCCATCCTCATGCACAACAAGGCACAGAAAGGCAGTGCTCTTGAAGGCAAAAGCATGCTGGTTTGTATTCATTGCCTGCACACTTTTTCTTTCAGCCACTGGCTGCGTGTCAGAGGGTGCAGAGGGCTACCTCCACGCTTCTCAGTCTGGAACTCCACTGCCTTTTCGAGTCCCCGCAGGTATTTGAAATTAAACTGCCCCTGGGTGGTGAAGGAGAGACCTGGGAGAGCTGAGCTTGTTAACCTTTCCTTGGCTATAGCTAATGCTGGCAGGGCTGGGGTGAGAAGGAGGTGGAAACTGCTGCCATGGGTTCACCCACCACAGACACGAGCTCAAGTGCAACAGCAGAAGCTTTCAGGCTGGCTGTACCACGAGGAGACGTGCGGTGCTTGAGTAACACAGTTCCTTACATGAGTACTGAGGGGGCTGCAAACAGCCTTTCCTGAGGCTACTTCTCTCTCCACAACATGCTGCCCTTGTAGTCTCTCTTCTTTGTCTGAAGCCAGACTCTCTGTATATATTTTGTTCTGGAGGAGGGTCATATTGACAAAAATTCTTCTTTTTGATACTTATAAACAACCAAAATATTTATGTAATAGGATGAATTAATGTGAAGGAACATGATGGAAAAATGCTCATTGAATTTCTGCACGAAAAGTTTCTGTTGCAGCCAGTGAGGAAAGCAACAGCGTGATGGGACAGTCAGTTCTCACAACTCATAGTTACCTGGTCTGACACAGAGCAGCTTGAAGACCATTTTATCTGATACACATCATTTTGAAGAAAGATCGTTTCATTCTAAATTATTTACTCCTCAAACCCAAGCAAAAAGACCTGTCCAGTTTGGAAAGGAGGGTGAAATTTTCACCCAGTATCTCCAGATTCCTTAAAGCCATCAAAACATGGCTTAATTTAGACTGGTGCCATCTTTCACAGTGTGGAATTCAGGAGGGATTGTTAGGGAATCCTAAAAATTAAAAAATGTTAAAAAGAAAGTCAGCAGAACTCAGACCTTGATCTTGCATCTGTGGGATTTCATAGCAAAACCCCAGGTCTGTTACCCATGATGAAAGCTGACCAGTTTTTCTACCAACAGCACTGTCTTTCTCATTAGATTTACAGGGAAAAGTTTTTTTTTGAGTATTTTTGGGAATCCTCTAAAAAACCCTGCAACATTTCAAGGTTAGAAGTGGGTGACTGCTGAAAAAACCTGACCATTAAGATAGTTGCACACTGTGAAGCATTTATCTATGATGAACTGTAATTATATAAAGGATTACTCAGATGTCAGCCACAGCCAGTGCTCGTTGCAGGGATAAGGCTGCCATCATACCAGGTACTCTGCTGGCAGTGCTCTGCTCCATACCAAGGTAAATGAAGAATCAAAAGGTAAAATAAAGGCATCCCCAAGTGACACGGCTTCCTCAGAGTCATAGAAAACATTGCTGGCAGCCCTGGTCTCCTAATCCTTCCTAACGCTTTCTCCACTTTGAATGAATTGACTTTGTATTTGCTTTCAATTATTCCCCATAGGCTTTATTATTAATTTATTAGCATTTATCTATTATTTATATATATTAATTATTGATAATTATTAATTTTTTAATTGCGTTTTCTCAGTGAAACATTACAATTGATCAACATTCAACTTGAACACAACAAAAAACATTTGTGAATGGAATAGTAAGCCCAAAGAAGTGAATATGAGGAAGCAACTATTAAAAGTACTTAGCATGGAATCATAAACTGCTTGAATTGTTTATTTGTTACAGAATTCACTCACATAACAATTATTTCGATTAAATTTTTACTTTGGTTGTGTCCACATAGCAATCACAATGCTTTTCATGTAGTAATCCAACATAGCTCAAAGGCCCAATACTACAATGAGCTGCTCATGAACAATTTATTAATTGATTACTTCGCAAGATTATACACATTCTTTTGAGCAAAATAAATAGCTGTTTATTAGTTTATTAGCTGTAAATTATTCTCCTGGTTGTGTTCTAGAGGCTCTAAAACACAAGCCATATTAGTAATTGCATTTTTGCTTTTGCATTTTCTATCGCTTCAGTTATACACAGCCTTCAACTTCATTCCTTAAATTCTTGAGTTGTGGCACTGTTACTCCTGTAGCAGCCCCAGGCATTGACAGAGTGGTTTTGTGTGAATTCAGTGCTCCCTGAGAGGTTTTTCCCTGGCAGCCTGTAGAAACAAACTCCTCTTTATACATGTGGTTAAGTGCTACAAGCTCCATGAGATGGGATGTCCAAGAGATGAGAAGATACATCCTTCGTTTTCAGTGTCTTTTCCTAAATATCTTTGATGACACTTCCAGGGAGTCCAGTACTTGATATAAGAGTTTTTTGTGTTATGGTCACAGGGAAGCGAGTCAACTTTACCAGTTATTTCAGTCCTAAATGGCTTTTATTCTCCATCAGTATGGGCTGAATTGGATCCATGGACCTCATTTTGGTTCTTGCACTGGTGGTGAATGCTGCAGGTAAAATAGATGAAGTGAGATACTCTCGGGGTTTGCTTCTGTGAGAGGAGAATCAATGTAGCCCATTTTGGCAAGTTATTTAAGCAGCAAAATGTTTTGTATGCTTATGTGATTAGAAGCTGGCTGAACTGAAGCCCACAGCCCAATAACATTCCTACTTATTACTTTCTTTAGGTAACCTTTTAAACAAGATAAAAGGTTCAATTCAACCTTAAGGCGTGTGTACAGATATCCTCTCTCCCCTTCCCTCTTCCTCCCTAATGACTTAATTTATTTGTTAAACTAGAATAAACTGCAAACCATAGAGAGCTGTCTATACAATAAAAAGAAGGTGAACAAAGCTTGGAGACTCTGCTACGAGGCAGCCTCAAGCAACCTGTGATGGGATATCTGAGCAACAGAAAGGACTTGGCTTTGAAGTTATGACCCCATGACCTTCCTATGCCTCTCGACCACAGGCTTTGCCTCTTAAATCCTGGCATGTACTCCTTTTTCCTCTCTTACACCTTCCCCTAAAACAAAACCCCGCAATTGATTTTGTATAACCACCTCGAGAGGAGAGCAATCAATAGTTCCTGAAATTTAATGTAGCCCTTCGTTAAGCTTGCAAATGGAATAACGATTATGTGGGGCCAAATGCTGGGCCCAGGGCCGGTTACCCCTTTCTGATATGGGCAGGGAAGGTTTCCCTCCCTAGTGCTAATGTGTCAAACTGAAACAGGAGTCAATAGCTTCAGGCTTGATCTTGATTAGTATTTAAAGGCATATTGTTGGAAAGTATTAACTGAGGCATTTTAACCCGACAGACAAGTGAGAGAACTAAAACATGTATTTGCTGGCCAGATCCATTAGAAAAGCACTAGCTAATTCCTGTAAAAGCACATCATTCTGGTCTCTGTGGTGTTTTAAAATGCATTCCTTAATATCGTCCAATTTGCATTTAATTCTAGGATAGAATTACCTTGTTGCCACTGTCCACCCCAATCAGATCCCCGGCTGCCCAGTAAGATGTAACGAGGTAGACTGAGGTTCCATCACCTCTCCTGCTCTTCCGAAGCCTTGCTCAGAAGGCAGCTCACTGCAGAGCACACTCTCCCCTCTGCAAGATGCTGCAGGGCCAGCTGCGGTAATGGGAATCCTGAGGTTGTGGAAAATGTGGGCTGACAGGTAGCTGGGCGAGAGAGGTGCTGGCAAGCCTTAAGATGGCACAGAGACTGAAGGAGAGACTAAATCAGAAAAGTAAAAGGGGCAGATCTTAAGTGAGCTGGCCCGTGATTTATACTGAAGGTGTCTCTCATTGTGAAGCATCCAGCCCCTCTTCATGCACACGCTGTGCTCCTTCTTTGCATGCTCTGTTTAGCAATGAAGTCGTTGACCTTTTCGTTGTCCTCATGATGCTTCCAAGGACTGAATGTAGGTTGTTTTCATCTCCCCAAATGCTGCCAGTCCTCTTTTCATTATTAACCATTTTGGGTTTATATCAATTTTATCAGTCCACTTGTGGAACCAAGGAATTGGTGGAAGAGGATAAAAGGTGTCAGAAGTTGCTATTAGGTTACTATGCAACAAAATGAACTGAAAACCTTGATTTCTGCACAGGAAAGAGAGCCACACAGGAAATATACTTCCTAAGGGCAGGTGCAGCCTGATCCATGATACTGGATAACAATTGTCTGACACCTAATGATTTATTCTCCAAGATCAGTACATAAAGGGGACCAAAGCTCTGGGGACAAACTTTTTAGCAGGGCCTGTTGCAATAGAAGAAGGGATAATGGTTTTAAACTGACAGAGGGAAGATTTACACTAGATATAAAGAAGATATTTTTTACACAGAGGGTGCTGAAACACTGGCCCACGTTGCCCAGAGAGGTGGTAGATGCCCCATCCCTGGAAACATTCAAGGTCAGGTTGGACAGGGCTCTGACCAACCTGATCTGAAGATGTCCCTGCTCGTTGGAGTGGGTTGAAGTAGATGAGCTTTAAATGTCCCTCCCAACCCAAACTATTCTATGATTCTATCATTTACACCATCTTGTAATTCCTCATTGTCTAATGCTTTAACTTCTGGAGACACTTACATAAGAACTGATTCAGAAGATCCCAGATCCTGCTGGGGTTTTCCTGATTTCTAGCTTTGGATTTATCAATAGGGATGCATAAAAGGACAGAAAGTGGATTTCTCAGCTATTTTAAAGGAGACATTAAAGAAAGAAAGAATGATTAAAATACATTATCCCCATGAAGTAAGAAAAAAAAAGAGGGAATACAGGGTAAAAGTGGAGAAAAAAAAAAAAAAAGAAGGCCTAAACATGCTCCAGAGCTGTCATGCAAAGGAAAAAAAGTAAAGTGTTTCCATTACATAAGCTAGAGCTAGAAAAAATTGCCAGGGAATGTACATCCCCAGCAAAACCCAAATTTTTGTTTTATCGTTGCTTTTTCACCAGGAGGTGGGGCTGTTAAGCACTGAATTTATTCTATGCTGCACTGAAAAACTGTAGGTAAAATGAAAACCATCGGTCTCTTCCTATTGCCTCTGAAACTCATTGTGAAAAAGTGAGCAAAATCATGAACTTCCTAGATATTTTAAGCATTGATTCTGATGCAAAAATGGAAAGAACTTAAAGATGATTTTGCACCAGTTTAAATGAACTGCCTCTAGGAGTGAATTAAGTACCAATAGCTAATTAAAACATACATTAATTTGGGAGACTGGAAAGATCAGGAGGTTTGTAATTATTACTATTCCCAAGTTTCTATTGAGTCTGTTTCTAGGATAGCTCTGCCATTCAGTTACAAGGATTAAGTCACAGAAAAAAATCACAGGACCCTGCAATGTGGCTAATTGCATCATAATAAGAGAAACACATTTAAGGTCACTTGATTCTAATTCTGACAAGCTGCCACAAGGGATGAAAGCAGCTTTTCTAAAGTAAAGAGCCTGAGCTGAGGGAAGTGTTTATTTCTGGTGCTTCTGTGGCTCCTGCTTTCACCACATCTAAGAGATGTCACAGACCCTTTGGGATGGGAAAGTGTTGCAGACCCTGTGGGAAAAGAAGGAATGATGTGGCACAGCAGGGAAACAGGTGCAGGTCTGAGCCCTCACCTTTGCCTCACCCATTGAGCCAAGATGCCTCAATGACAGGTCCACTTCCCTCTCTTCAGTGTCAGAATTGCCATGTAAATGTCGAAGATGCGCTTCTCTATTTTATAATATACATGTGAAGGACATGTAATTACTGGGACAGTCTTGCAGCTAGGGTGATTTAAAGGGATTCTTGTCTCCATCATGCTGCGTTGCAAGCTCTCGCCTAATACGGCAGGAAACGTGGTTATTACACTGTGTTGATCTGCATCTGCAGAGAAAGCATTTCTGATAGATATCAGCAGAGAGTAACAGTGAAAAACACAAATGTGTGTCCTCACAAATACACTGGGTACAGCCCACCCTCAAGCAGAGCTAAAGAAAAGACCTGAAGTCCATGCAGTGGATCGTAACAGATATCCATTTAGCCATTCAAAGAGCCCTTGTCTGATCACAGGACTTAAGTGGATCCCTTAGCACCTGCCACATCAGAGGTGGCCCTAACCCATTCACAATCCGAAGTTGCAGTAAGGAGTTAACTAACTCAGAGAAGACTGTCAAGACATCCACATTTACCAGGGAGGGTACAGTCACCAGACAAGAGAAGTCAAGAATTATTTCCGGCCGCTGGTGCTATTGGGTTCAGGAGTAATGACTGATCATTGTGTCCTGTGGCAGTCACAGCTCCTGCCAGCTCATCCAAATGCTTCCTCCCACTCACAACACAGCACTTCCCTCTCCTCCAAGATGACTCATGCTGTGTTCACTTCCATCTACAGCCCAGTGCCTGCCAGGCACTAGGAATAAAGCACAGCCAAAATGTGGCCTTGGGTGTCATGGTGAGATCTATCTGCAGCATATGGAGGGCAATGAAATCCCAGCTGTTATATGGTCTCCTCTGTGGCTTCTTCTAAGTACCGAGCAAGATGGAAACCCATGAACAAGAAGGCTTTTTTGACAGTCAGATGCCTTGTGTTGTGTCCTATCTGAAAACAACAAAGTTTTCAACCCCAGAAGACTTTGAAGGCCACTAAGCACACACTTGTGATCAATAGTTTCAAAGCCTAATAATAAATTTATTCAAATAAGGGTGGATACTTTGTTCCTGTCCATAAGTAGATAGAGAGCATTAACTGGACAGTGAAAGTTTGATTTTCATAGCCATATAAAAACAGGCATCAGGAGCTGGCCCGCTAAAACTTCCAGAAGGCCCAACAGAGGGATAAAACAGACAGACAAAGCAGTTTGCTCTGTTCCGTGATTTTGATGTTTGTCAGCATTAGGAATGAAGGGACCGCGCAGCATTCAAGTTTCAACTCTTGGGCTGACAAATCACAAATTTAATTCTTTAGTGGGCAAAGATTTCCTTTATGGTCTCCAATCTGTCACTCCATGCCATTTTTAAATACACCGTCTGTATCCAGATGCCATATATACACATTACTATGATGTGCTGGTGGTGTAGAGTCACAGAGATGCTTGAAAATACTTAATGTTAATATTTCAGAAACATCAACGCTACAAAATCTTGGTAGACCCCTGTGAGTTTCCTCTCCCTGGTGCTTAGGCATGGAGTGCAGTCTGCATAGGGCAGCAACACATTGCTAGAAAAGGTGTTACTGGGGTTCCTCCCCTTGTTCTAATGAGTATCTAAATATTATATATAAACTCGATCAGACATCAAAGGAAGAAATGAGAGATTAAGAGGTCATTAACCCAAAGCTCCCTATAAAGTTTATGGTGCTATCTTGGAGGGAAGGGGCAGGATTTCAAGCCCTCTCAAGTAGGGGATGTTATAGCTTAAAAGATAACCTAGCCAGTTTCCACCCTCCCTTTTCTCATTTGATTTTGAAATGTTGCAACCTTCCTGGAGCTTTTGAAATGCCAGTAGCTGTTTAGGTGTATATTTTGACAATATGTCTTTGGATGAAAACTGCAGATGACTTTAAAGTGCCAGCATCTCACTGATGCTGACATACAAGAATGTCTTGGAAGACCTTGATTAGAAAAATGTAGAGTTATCTGTTCAGAGATATTAAATTCCTGTTGTAAAACACTCAGACTGCACTGGTAGGAGGGCAAAGTCATAAGCCATTCTGAGGAGAGGTATTATTGCAGTGTGACATAAATGCTGTAAATGGGAGTTTTACTGTGGATTCAATGAAGCCAGAATTTCATCCTACACCACTGAACTCTTAAGTTAGAAATCTTGTATATAGCACATACTCAACTGACCATTGCATGATTCTCTGCTACTGACCTGAAACAGGGCAAAATAATTGACCTATGATTTCCTTGATTTTCACTAGTCACAGGTTTTCTTTTTTCTTTTTTCTTTTTCTTTCTGCTCGTGGTCAAAATGCAAACACAAGTAAATCCAGAACCTATTTTAGTTTCCATAAATCCTCTTCTTTTTTTTTTTTCTCTTTTCCTTAGCTAGCAGCAATTTTCTCATCCTGAAACTTTGCTTTACCTCTGGCTGGAATTTCACACTCATTTAATATTAAAATTTGACAAACTGGAAATATTAACGCTGAATTATCAAGTAGTTTGAGGCTACAATTTAATCTACAATAAAGCAGACTCATTCTAGTAGGGAATGTCTTCTGGTAGTTTTACTGTCTGTGCTCAGTATACTCTTTTGTTTCTTAAAAGTTACTTACAGCTTAAATAATTAACCACAGTTTATGCTTGACATTACAATATTCTTCTTTGCATACAGACATGGCTGACTGATTTGATTGTGAGATCCTTTGAGCAAAACTGCTGTTTTCTCTTTCTTACACGACTGAGAAAATTAACAGGTAAAAGCAATAATATAGTGAATCTCATTCAGGCAGGAGAAGGGGGTGTAGGATAAAACCAAATATTTGCATTCTGATTTTAATCCATCATTTCTCATCGTGGAGATAAAAGAAGAAAACACATGAATTGTCACATCTAGAACCTTCATATGCAAATATTCATAACCTTTGTTCAACACAGAGTTTGATCCCCCCCAGTGAGAGGTTATGATATTGTAACTTCTAGCACCTTTGACTCACTAATGAAATATGACAGTAAAAGTCCACAAATTCCCAACTCTGATGGTCACGCTGTATTTCCTTCAAGGGTCTTGCAAGCACCAACACTTCCAAACATAGATCATGAGTTTGGGGTGGCAAGATTTGACCAGGATGCTGTTTTCTTCCTTGTACCAAAAAGCACAGTTGTCTTTCAAGTAAATTCTTTAACAGCTTGAAGTTAACTGTAATGTCAGTGCTCATGAAAAGCAAACAAACAGCCCAGCCATGATGAGTTATGCTGCGTGCAGAAAGCGCAAATGGAAAGGTGACAACCTTAGCCAAAAGAAAATAAAAGGACCAAAAGTAGAGCAGATTTATTTAAACGTTCTGACAGGTTACTAGTAATGAAGAAAAAAGGATAGAGACTATAAAAGTAGCAGAAAATGTGCTTGTGACCAGAAGTCAAAGTTTGCTTTTCTTGCACCAGACTTCTCCTGCGGTACTGTGTACTTTTATGATGGACGTTTATTATTTCAAAAGTTTTCTAAGTATTCCCAGTATGCGAAACAGCACAATGTGGCAAAAAACTGGCACAAGGGCACACTTGCATCCTGATCCCACTTTCTCAAATTTCAAATGTGCTCAGACTTGAAGTTTCATTTGGAGCTCCTCTCTGAAGACAGCACATCTCTGCTCATACCATCAATCTATTTTTTGTTTTCCCCATAGCATGGGCCATTTGCAGCTTTAACATCTTAATCTATGCTGCAACACAATTCAGAGGCGCTTCTGTTCTGTTGGGATACATCACAACTATTGGACCCATAATGATGAAATAAATCCCCAATAAAACGAATGTAAATGTTTCCTGTATCTTGAATGATTTCACCAATTATTTTGAAAATCAGCTAAATACGGAAAGCACCTTTTTAATCTCTAACTGCCCAGATTTTTCATATAACTGGAACTTCTTTTCTTTTGTTACTTGTGAAATATAGTTGAGAATATCTCTCTAGAGGGAGGAAGGGAATTTTTTGGCTTGTTTAGCCATGAAAAGTTCACCTCAGAATCTTTCCTGAGCTGAAACATTCATTGAAACAGGGCTTGCTTTGTTATGTGAAGAAATGGAAAATGGCTTTTATTTTTACAGCTGTTGCAGGGCTGGTGCATAAGTCTGTATTGATATGAGCAGATGTTATAGTCTGGTTCTATCTGTTGAGGATGAATAAATGTTTAGTGGATGATGGACATGTAATTCATGTATAGTAAATGTTACTATAACATGACCCAAAGAGCATTATAGAAGGTGATACAGTGTTGGCTGTATGTATATAGCTGCCCTTAGCTTCCCCAGGGCATAATTTAGGAAGGTATCTGTTCACTATGCACCCTTTCCAAATTAATTTCTAGCTGTAGCAATAAAACCATTTTAATTCACCTGGTTCACCTATTCTGTCTCATTCATGCTGATATAACCCAGAAGCCGTGTCATTGCTTCTTCAGAGTTTTGTTAGATTTACAGAGGTAAAGCCAACTATTTGGCCCTAGACAGGATTAGATCCAGGGCATGCTTATTACTGAATAGATAAATCTGCCTTCAGTTTAATTTTTCTCTGTTATGTAGACACAAAAAAGTCCCTCCACTCTTTGCAAGCTTTGGTATATTTTGACATTTGCATAAGAAGCTTTTTTCCTTCTTTTTTTTTCTCCATTTCACAGTGACAGAAGCCTTCCATTCTTTTGAAAGAGCTAGAGACCATTAAACACTGGTGAAATGAAAAACAAAAGCCAACAGAAAAAACTCTGTGTGGGGGCATGGAAGAGCCTATTCCAACCTTATGCAATATGGACTTGGTGTCTTATACATAAAAGAGAAAAAAGAGCCTTTGAAACAGGCAAATATGAGGAGGAGGAAGCAGTAGATATCAGAGTTGGCCAGTCTGTACAGCAAAACAGAGCTGTGTGGGTGTTCGGCCTTTTCTGCACCAAAAATGCAACCTGCAAAACAGGCCTTGGTCCCTGCTCTGTCCCCAGCCCAACCACTTCTGTTTCATCCACCCTTGCTGCAGAAACACCGTTTCATAATAGTAGCACATTTTACTGTGGTAGAAGACAGGAGATACAAAGCAGAGGAGGAGATGGAATTTAGGCGGAATAATTCGAGGTGAAATTTAGGGGGAACAATTCAAGGGACCAGGAAACCGCTCCTCTAAGCTGACTTGTGGTTGTTCTAGTTTGTAACAGGAACAACAAAGACATCAGGAGATTTTTGGCAGGTCTCGTTTTACTGGTGAGGTACCTGATCTATTCAAATTTCTCTCCACCCTGTTGTTTATATAGTTTGGGTTTGTGCAATTTAATTTGCATAACTTCATGTAGTCCTCAAACCTGATTTTTTTTTGAGAATAGGGACCCTTTCTGTTTCCTTGGCTCCATAAAGGGGACTTAATATTTTATATTTGCATGGATTTTAGACTTCTGCCCCATTAGAGTACTGAAAAAAGAGCTTAATGACTCTGAAAATCTAACTCCATCCACTCCATCTGGTTTAATGTAGTCCCAAGGAGTTCTTTGGCATTTGTGTGTTACTTTTGTCCAAAGGATACAGAGCTCTAGTGTCCTCAGTGGAAGAGCTCTGAATTACTGGGAGGGCCTGAGGTCATCTGTCAGTTGAGGTGGTTGCTGAGGCACTTTCACACCTGATTAATCACAATGTGGTTAGATTGGGATCACATTCCTGAATCACATGGAGTCCACATGTGAGCACATGAGACTGCATGACCTGGCTTTCAGTGACTTAGAAAGGGATAATGTGTGACTGGTGTTCTGTAATTTTAGAACATAAAATAACTTTTACTCACATATGACAGGACAGAGAAGAACTTGTGAAGCAGAACTTGTGAACTTTGTCATAAGCACTGTCTGGATGAGGAACTTATCTATTCCTACAAAGCAATTTTTTGCATCCAGCTTGCAGGTGTCTTCCTGTCAATTAGAGTGACCAGTTCTGAGCGAGTTCATCATCTGTATACCTGAGCACTACAAAGAGGACAGTGGAGGAAGTTCTCATGCTTTGGGCTCAGTTAGTTATCCTCTCCACTTGGGGAACAGAGAGTGAAGGATGTTGCACTTAGAGACAGCATGAGATCGTAGGAGTTCCCTGCTCATTACCGTTTCTCAGACCACAAGACTATGCTATTCTATTCTTGTGCTGCACTTTGATAAGCCAGGCTTTTTCTTCCAGCCACCTTCTTTTCTTTCTGGCTTCTTTTTTGTTTTTTGTTCCACATTCTTGTACTGAATTTTACTAACCTCTGAAACAGAGCAAGATGTGCTTTATACCTCCTTAGCAATGTTCCCTTGCTTGTTCCATCCTTAAAATGAATTCTTTAGTTATTTTTTTCTTTCCTCAGGGGAATGTCCTGTTCTGTATTTTGCTCAACGAGAAGCAAAGAATGACTTTTCTATTTTTCTGTTGTTTTTTTTTTTCCTTCAATAAAGTCAGGACATAGAAGGAATTAAAACAGGGCAGTAAAACATATGCTGTCAACACTAGGGAGATACGGACAGTAGAAGCACTTTATTGGTAATCAAATAGCAGCAAAACATCCATGGTATGGATGCAGCTGTACTAGAAATGGTCTTTAGACCCAGTCTTTCTTTGGAAAATGATGATCCAGATATAGGAATTCCACAGTGAAAAGCTATTGTTTGTGCTAGCGAGGAGGTCAGTTCAGATTAGTGTTTTGTCCTTAACATTCATGTCTCTGTGAAATGAAGCTTAGTTCCTGTTGTATACACCCGGAGGAAAAGAGAAGCCCAACTCAGGAGACATATACCAAATATGGAAGTGGAAATGGGAAAGAGAGTGAGGTACCCCACGTCAAACCGTGGGTGGCAAAATCAGAAATAAAAGCAGGCTTCCTGGTTCTCAGTGTATTTCTATATTTGTTTGGCCACAGTAGTTACTATGATAGTAACTGGTGCTTGTCAGAAAAGTGTTTTTCTTTAGTTGAAAATAGCATGCAAACACCTGAAGACTATTTCCAAAGCTCTGGCTGAAACTCAGAAGTTCTTCTATCATGGGATTTGCAGATTGCAGTCATTGTGCTTTTAGCAATTTATTTTTTTCCCCCTAATCATGATGCCCACTTTTCCCACTCTGCTTCTGTTCTCCTGTTCTTGTTGAGCTACTTCAGTACGTCAGGAGAGTCCCAGAGACAGAGTTACCATATGGAAGATGTGTACAGGTCAGTGAGCCTGAATAGAGAAGGAGAATAAAGGAAGGGAAGTGAATAAACTGTGATATCAGGGAGCAACTTGGCAAGGTTTTAATCAAAATTGTGACTTCCACTCACCAATATTCAAATGTCTTCTGAATAAATTCATGTTTTAATTGCCATTAAAAAAATAAATCAACAGAACACAAAAGGTTTTTTTCCATGCAGAGAGAGATATTTTAAAATGTATGAAAGTGACAAAAAAAATCCTTTCTTCGGTTTCAACAGAAAAAAATTCAATTGGCTATTCCAGTGACAGCCAGTAGTAATAAAGAATCAAAATTTCAGTGTGTTATCATCCAAAAGCTCAGATGTTTATCTGTCAGGTGTCTGAATATTTTTGATGGGCATATTTTCATTACTCAAAGACTCATAAAAACCCATATTTTCATCTTTGAACATTACTAGCTACCTACTTGCTTTGAAAATATTGTTTCATTTCCTAGCATTTTTAGTAGCCACCATATAGTCAAGATCAGGATCAAAAGAAATAGGTAATCAAAAGAAACTTTCATTAAAATTTCCAGCATATAGGATCCTTCATTTTTAATGTAAATGTTTCAAATCAAGTATCACTGTAATTAAACTCTTTTAATAGCCAAATTATATGATTATATTATTATATAAAATTATACGTTTTTACAAACTATAAAAAGCATGCGTATTATAGTATAATTATATATTATAACACATATAGTATAGACATACATTATATATTTATACATTTTATTAAAGATACATAAATATATGACTCTTATAATACCTAACAGTTTAGATTTGAGTTATAGCATAGTTTTATATGTTATGTTTATTAAATGGTGTTCACATGACCCTTAATGAAGCATATCTTCATAAATTTCTTCAATGTTATTGTCAGATGTGTAATTTGTAATTTTATTCAAGCTGGAAAAATATTGCATTCAAGTTCCCATGTGAAGAAAGTTATTAATGAATAGATTGATTCAAGTTTCCATGACAACATATTGCTGTGCAGGATCAGGTGGAATTTTACAATGGTAGGATGTTTTAAGAATTGAATTCAGCATGAAATAGGACCAATGCACCATTAGGAACTGGCTTGACCTGTGTAGGAATTAATAGGCAAGGTGCAACACTGATTGACAAGGCTGTGCACAAGCAGCTCCGCTTACAGGGTGCAGACACTCAGCAGCTGTCCCTTTTCCAGCTGGGACAACCCTGAGACTGGGACCCAGCAACAGCTTGCTTTGGGGTGCTCTGTAACAAAAGATGTTTGAGCCCCACCTCGAGTACTGTGGGTTTTGGGTCCCTCACTGCAAGGAAGATACTGAGATTCTGGATCATGTCCAGAGAAGGGCCATGAGGCTGGTGAGGGGTCTAGGAACAAGTCTTATGAGGAGTGTCTGAGGGAGTTGGGGTTGTTTGGTTTGGATAAAAGGAGGCTGAGGGGAGACCTTATCGCTCTCTACAGCTGCCTGAAGGGAGGTTGTAGAGAGGTGGGTGTTGGTCTCTTCTCCCAATTAACAAGTGATAGGACAATGCGGTTGTACTACATTCATAAAGTAATTTGTGAAATACTGTTTAAACTGTTATCCAAAGACTTAAGGTTTCTGCAGTGTTAAATCTAAACTAGTTCACTTTCTTACTGTCTGGCACAGGTGGTCGAGTGGCTCATACTGGTGCAGGCTGCGAGTGGCACCTGGGATTTGAGTGGCAGCAGTGCATGTCACACAGTACCCGCTCCTGCACTGATGTTTAATTAAAAAAAAAAAAACACCCCTTCAACACATTCAGCAAGTTAAGCAGTGTTGCGCCAATTAACTTGAGACAAAGCTCTCTAAAGGTATGATGTAACACTTTGCTTAAGTGAGCTGTCTGTTTTAATCTCTGAACGAGCTGGAATTTAATCTATTCAGGCAGTCTATCGGAGCCCTGTTCCTGCCCCATGTTGGGCACCAATAAATCTGTCATGGCTTGGGCCAGACTAGCCACTGAAACAAATGATAGATGGTCTCCGCCACCTCTCTCTAAAAGGAAAGGAGGAAGAGAAAGAAATAGACTTACAAGTCAGAAATAGACTTGTGAGTTTAGAAGAAACCAAACTACTTTAATGAAAATATTAGTAAAATAATAAAAAGAAAAATAATGAAATATATACACTATACAAAACCAGTATTGAGCCCCCACGATGATGATCACATCACCAGCAGGCACAGGGAAAGTCCCAGACAGGGCTCAGAGACTGGTGGAAACTGGATTATGAATCTGGATTCAGGAACACACGGATCGGGATCAAAGGCAGATGAACAGAGTCCTCCT
>JAHREE010000188.1:2171015-2186594 GCA_033628505.1 Tringa tobata
GTGTAATATAGTATAATTATATATTATAACACATATAGTATAGACATACATTATATATTTATACATTTTATTAAAGATACATAAATATATGACTCTTATAATACCTAACAGTTTAGATTTGAGTTATAGCATAGTTTTATATGTTATGTTTATTAAATGGTGTTCACATGACCCTTAATGAAGCATATCTTCATAAATTTCTTCAATGTTATTGTCAGATGTGTAATTTGTAATTTTATTCAAGCTGGAAAAATATTGCATTCAAGTTCCCATGTGAAGAAAGTTATTAATGAATAGATTGATTCAAGTTTCCATGACAACATATTGCTGTGCAGGATCAGGTGGAATTTTACAATGGTAGGATGTTTTAAGAATTGAATTCAGCATGAAATAGGACCAATGCACCATTAGGAACTGGCTTGACCTGTGTAGGAATTAATAGGCAAGGTGCAACACTGATTGACAAGGCTGTGCACAAGCAGCTCCGCTTACAGGGTGCAGACACTCAGCAGCTGTCCCTTTTCCATCTGGGACAACCCTGAGACTGGGACCCAGCAACAGCTTGCTTTGGGGTGCTCTGTAACAAAAGATGTTTGAGCCCCACCTCGAGTACTGTGTTCAGTTTTGGGCCCCTCACTGCAAGGAAGATACTGAGATTCCGGGTCATGTCCAGAGAAGGGCCATGAGGCTGGTGAGGGGTCTAGGAACAAGTCTTATGAGGAGTGTCTGAGGGAGTTGGGGTTGTTTGGTTTGGATAAAAGGAGGCTGAGGGGAGACCTTATCGCTCTCTACAGCTGCCTGAAGGGAGGTTGTAGAGAGGTGGGTGTTGGTCTCTTCTCCCAACTAACAAGTGATAGGACAATGCGGTTGTACTACATTCATAAAGTAATTTGTGAAATACTGTTTAAACTGTTATCCAAAGACTTAAGGTTTCTGCAGTGTTAAATCTAAACTAGTTCACTTTCTTACTGTCTGGCACAGGTGGTCGAGTGGCTCATATCGGTGCAGGCTGCGAGTGGCACCTGGGATTTGAGTGGCAGCAGTGCATGTCACACAGTACCCGCTCCTGCACTGATGTTTAATTAAAAAAAAAAAAACACCCCTTCAACACATTCAGCAAGTTAAGCAGTGTTGCGCCAATTAACTTGAGACAAAGCTCTCTAAAGGTATGATGTAACACTTTGCTTAAGTGAGCTGTCTGTTTTAATCTCTGAACGAGCTGGAATTTAATCTATTCAGGCAGTCTATCGGAGCCCTGTTCCTGCCCCATGTTGGGCACCAATAAATCTGTCATGGCTTGGGCCAGACACGCCACTGAAACAAATGATAGATGGTCTCCGCCACCTCTCTCTAAAAGGAAAGGAGGAAGAGAAAGAAATAGACTTACGAGTCAGAAATAGACTTGTGAGTTTAGAAGAAACCAAACTACTTTAATGAAAATATTAGTAAAATAATAAAAAGAAAAATAATGAAATATATACACTATACAAAACCAGTATTGAGCCCCCACGATGATGATCACATCACCAGCAGGCACAGGGAAAGTCCCAGACAGGGCTCAGAGACTGGTGGAAACTGGATTATGAATCTGGATTCAGGAACACACGGATCGGGATCAAAGGCAGATGAACAGAGTCCTCCTTGGATGCCTGCCATTGAAGAAAGAGCTGATCCTTCGATTCCTCAGCTTTATACTGAGCATGAGACAGATGGGATGGAATACTCTGTTGGTCAGTTTGGGGTCACTTGTTCTGTCTGCTTCTCCCCACAGTTGTGACCCCTCTACGCTTTTCTGCTTCCAACCCTACAACGGGGCAAATAACAAAGTTAACTGACCTTGGTTATTAAAGCAATAAGTATAAGGACGAGCCTCTCTGCATACCATACCTTGGCATAAATTACACAATCTCCACAATATGTTGTTAATTTCAGAGAGTTCAGTTAGTTAGAAGAGGCTTAGCTGCAAAGTAAAATTACTGAACAGAAAACTGGTTCTTATTTGCCTCAAACCGGGACTTTTTTTTAAAAGGGTATTTTTTAGAAAAAAAAAAAATCAAAATAAAAACCTTTGCCTGAAAATTTATTTCTTAGCCATGAATAAGGTAAATTTGAGGATTTGAGGTTATTATTCACTAAATGACCATTTATGTAAGAAAGATGTTTTTATTGTAGCACTTCTTGTGACTATTAAGCAGTTTTTATATATTATTTGCTCTGACAGCTCAGACCTGTGGGATTATTTCTTACCTGATATGGACCTTAAATAGACACTTAGCCATTATGACAGCTCATTGGTCTGGAAGAGAGAACAGGTTAAGGTATCCTTTTTACAGCAGCACATCACTACAAGAATACCTTTTGGTAGCAATCTGGTCTTACACATTTTTAAAACCAGTGGCTTGGGAAATTGGATGGTGATAGAAAAGTTTTTATGGATTCTGAATCTTTTCTGTTTCTCCGGGTAGGACTCATTTTGACTAAGTTTAATTATCTAACAATTAGGTGTCCAGCCTCCTTCTAGAATCTGTGAAGGAGAGAAACATTAGACAACAATTCACCCATTTTAGGATGGGATCAGTAACTTTTTTGGATATGCCTGTTGATCTATGAATAACAGGAGAACCAAAAGGAATAGTTTAGACTAGATGCTTACTTTTTCAGCTAAACATAGACCAGTCCATACTGTGTTATTCACCTATCTTTTGGACATCCCTGCATTTTTTGGACTTCTCTGATGAGAGAAGTAGTCTGATATAAAAACTTCTTCCAATTAAGTGATCATTTTGGTGAGAATTTTTTTTTACAGTACATTAAAAAAAACAACAACATGCAATATATTTTAGGAGTGCCAAACCTGATAGCTGCTGACACATGGGCATAGGAGCCTGTGGTGCTGCTGCCCCACTCCAGATACTTGTGCATGTGAATATAAACATACACAGGGACACACACTATGGAGCCCACCAGTAACTTAGACACCCAGCCTACCTTTGAATCCTTCAATCTCCAGTTGCCTCATGTGCAGAGATGCACACATGCAAATGGGTGTCTCAGTTGATCCCCAGACCTTACAGTGTCTCCAGGAGTTTGCTTAGACCTCGTTGTACCTCTGGTAGCTAACTGACAGACCTTCTGGTATCTCAGTCTGTCCCAGACTTACAGCGACTTCAATGTCTGCCTCCTAAGCTCCTTACCTACTTGACATCAAGTCCTGCTTAACGCTAACTCTCAGTCACACACTGACATAGGTATCCACACTGTACACACATACTCCAGTTTCTCCAGTTGCTGGCATCCAGAAATATGGGCCTGTGATGGTCCCATCCCAGTTGCTGGCTGTTGTGCTTCTGTGCTCCTTTGAGTGTGTGTGCAGATGATACATGTTTCATATAATCTAACCATATAATCTACTTTACTTTTCCCAGTGTGTTTTACAGATTCTATATAAAACACTCAGTTTCTCAACAAGAAATAGCTGGTTTTGGCATGAAAAATGGCACCTGTCTAACAGATCATGGCTCCTTCTATAGCCAAAGACCATAATCCAACTGAAAATGCAGACTATTGGCTAAATACCCAAAGGCGAAACCTGACCTGGACAACATGGGTAAGATTACTTGAAAAAATGCCCTGTGATCCTAGGTGTCTTCCAGTAAGTTTCACCTTAATTTCATATCTTTTTCTAAAAAAACTGCCGCCTCTGCAATGTTGCCAAAGACAGAAGCTGATTTGATTTCTAAAATCATATTTCATGTGCTTGAGGGACGAATTTTCTCAAATTTCCACAGCAACCAAGGATCATGGTATTGATATTAACTTCATATTTGTAAGACCATCAAAGTGAACTAAAAGCCAGTATCAGTATCATTGAGTGCAAAACTGTTATGTTGGAAAAGGACTGATCTTCAAAAGCATAATGTACTTCAGCTGAGAAAAAAAGAAGTTGTTTACCTTAATTTGAAAAATGCTATTTTTTTACATGTTCCGGTGCTGTTTCTCAATGCAAGTACAGTGCTAACTGACATTCAATGAAGACCTAATTTCATAGCTTTAAATACAATAGGTCCTGCCTAATTGCGAAATTATCATTTATTTGCTAAGTAGGCTATGTGCTAGTGTACTGGTTGAAGATAATGTTCCAGTAGTCAAATTGAAACATATTTGAATGTGTCTTTTTGTATCAGCTTTTTACACTTCTTTAGTAAATATTATTCATAGGATCCATTGTCATTTTTTCTTTCTGATTAAGAGACAGTGCTACACACTGAGCAGTGAATGACAGGAGAAAGTACTGGGTTTTTCTAATTGATTTTTAAAGCAGCATATGAGCTAGAAACAATACAGAACTAATGAAAACAAAGTCTCACAGAGATTATGTTTATGGAGATTTTCACTTTAAAAGATGAATTGTGGATCTTTTTCCTCACTGAAGTACTGTAATTACTGTAAAAGTGAAACAATGAACAGAATCTAATGGCCGAATCTATCTTGTATAACTTAATAGTCTTTTCATAACAAAAATATAACATGGATTTTGATGTATAAGAAGGTTGACGAGATTATTATAAAGCAAATTGAATAAGCTAGGTATGATCAATATGCTTGAAGTGCAAAAACTCCAGAGATCTGGAAGATGGTTTATGTGAAGTCAACAGATCTTTCAAAAGACACTCCAGGAACTGTAGAGTAATAGTGTGACGTCCAGTAGAACCTCTAATGAAGACTAGAATTAATGGACACATGGATAAATAGGGGGTTGTGCCAACATGGCCTTTGGAAAAGAATTTATACCTGATACACCTACTGGGATACTTTGAAGAATCAAAAATATGTGGATTTATTTATATATTTATTTGGAATTCAAAAAAATACTCAATAAAAAGCCAAAGGCATTGAGGAAAGTCCCCAAATACTCTGTCTAAAATTAAGCTGCTCTAGTATAAAATGGAAGTTCCCTGTATGGTGGAAAAATTTGTTAGTTGCTAGGAAAAAGGGGGTAGCAGTAAGCAATCAGACTTAGAGTATGGGTAGGTCAGCAGTGGAGTTCCCCAGTGTCTGTCCTGGGAAAGGGGTGTGAAAAACAAGTCAAAAATTTTGCTGATGATACTAAGTAATTTATGGTAGGGAAGACAGGTCAGCCAATGTCTTCCGGAAGGTATTACCTCACTGAATAACTAAGCAATAAAATGACAAATGGCATTCAATGCAATTGACCAATGTAATGTAACTTTCTATAGAAAATGATTGTTTTTGAGTGGACTGTTATCACTCAAGAACAAGACCTGGGGTTACAGTATATAATTCTGTGAAAATAGTAGCTTAATGAAAAGCAGTGTTAATAAAGCAAACTGAATATCCAAAATTACAGAAAAAATAAACTAAAGAACATTGTTATGCCACTGTACAGGTCCACAGTGTGTCCACATCTTCTGTAGGGCATGATATTCTCATCCCTCCCCAGTTTTTATCTCAAAAAAAAAAATTTTTTAAAAGTAGAAATTGAGATTTTCAGAAGAGCAAAAATGTTGATCAAAGGTCAGAAACAGGTTCTACACTCATAGGTTAACCTTTTTCAACCTGCAAACAGTCCAGGAAGATATTAATGGACCTATAAACCATAGCATAGGTGTCCTAAAGAAGATGGATGAGAATTGGCTGTTTGCTGCCTTTTCCAGTACAAAACCAATCCTCTTAACGGAGGTTTCCAAAAGGAAACTAACAAGTGGCAAATTGAAAAGAAATTAAAAAGAGCAGCTTTTACACTTAATGAAGAGTCTTCCCAGGCTACTGTTTACAAGGACAGCTGTCTGTTTCTGGAAGTCACTGAGTCATAAACTGCTGGAGGCAAGGACAGTATTTTCGGGAAGTATAAGTATTTGCTGCCTGATACCACCTCCCAGATATTCACTGTTGGTCACTGTCAGAGATATAATAGTGAAATAACTGTCTCTCAGTTCTAACGCAACATGCCTATTTTTATATGATTATCATCAGATACAACTTCCTGCATGCTGTGGTTAAGTGTAGAGCACGAAGAGGTCACTTTTTTCTTTGGAGACAATGTATTAGAGTGGTTTAAAAATAGATGAATTGTCCAAGGAGCTTACTTGAAAATACTTCAGAATACACAGAGAATCTTAAAAAATTATCAACATGCATGGACAATTTGAGGGTGCTAAATCATTAAGGTTTCTTTGCAGTATTTTCTTCCCATTCAGAAAAAAAATAAATCTGTTACTTAACAAAGCAGAAATACTGAAAATAATGAGAGATTCATATAAATGAAACAGGTTTCCCCAATGTACTGTGAAGTGAATAAGGTTTGGTGCATTAAGTTACTGCATGCCAGTTGCGCTTCTGCAGTTGTTGGTAAGGACTCAAATCAGTCAACTGAATGTAAGCACTTAGTGCTCTTTGAAATGGCTCATGATATCTGAGACATCGGCAAGGGTCTGGCAGACACAACGCAGAAGTTAAGCCAGACCCTTCTGGAGTAGGAGATGGAAATCAGGCAAAGACCGTAGCATCATAGAATGGTTTAGGTTGGAAGGGACCTTAAAGATGATCTAGTTCCAACCCCCCTGCCAGGGGCAGGGAACATCTCCCACTAGACCAGGTTGCTCAAAGCCCCATCCAGCCTGGCCTTTAACACTTCCAGGGATGGGGCATCCACAGCTTCTCTGGGCAACCTGTTCCAGGGTCTCACCACTCTCACAGTGAAAAATTTCTTCCTGATATCTAATCTAAATCTAACCTCTTCTAGTTTGACACTATTACCCCTCATCCTATCATTTACTTTATGCCCCCCAGATACTTCAGGTATCTGAAGTGTGCTATAAGGTCTCCCCAGAGCCTTCTCTTCTTCAGACAGAACAACCCCAACTCCCTCAGCCTGTTTTCATAAGAGAGGTGCTCCAGCCCTCTGACCATCTCTGTGGTCTCCTCTGGACCCGCTCTGACAGGTCCAATGGCACTAGACACCAATGCTTACCTCAAACTAACTCTCTGTGTACCTGCCCCTAAGTCATCCCTTGTGAGGTGATGTGACTTAGCCCAAAATATCAGTGAAACAACATTATCTCCCTTTTTACTTCATGAATTAAGAATATGCAAATGGACAGTTACCTGTGTTCTGATTTATCCATTTCTTTTAAGCTGTCACATTGGTCATATGTCCAAACAAATAAAAAAAATCACAAAATGAAGTCCATGCTTATTTTTCATTACCAACCAATTGTGTCACTCCCCCTTTTTCATTATTTTTCTAAATACCATACTCTATTCTATTCTGTTCTATTCTATCCTATCCTATCATATTCTGTTTCTGTAATGTGATAGAATGTGCACAATCCATTTTTTAGGCCAAGGGGTTATAGTTCTGTATCAGTTCTTTAGTGAAGAAAACAGGCACAAATGTTCGTTTTTTATTTGCTAATAGATATACATCTCCATAGAATAACAACTTCAAAGAATCAAACAATAATGAAAACTTGTCTTTAATTAAGCCTTTCATGAAATGGAATAGTAGGGAGAAGAATCTTAGGGAGCCATAATTAAATTTAATGAGACTGAGCATCTGAGCTCTACTCCACCCAAGCGACTGTATCGCTGCCAACAATGAAAGTGTAAAGATAGAATATAGTTTTTGTTATTCTACTGAAGTGAACCAAATTTTAGTGACTTTTTTTTTTCTCCCACTACCTCCACCATTAAAGCATTGTTTGGTTACATGCTAACATATTAGCACCATGCAACTTTTGCAGGCCCAGTCATGGAATAGACACATTTTCCCAGCCAAGGATGAACCTTCTGAAACAAAGTATTTCAGAGAGAAAATATTGAGATAAACCAGTTGCTGGGTATCTTACATTTCTACCTCACATACATTACATGCTTTAATTCGTCCAGTGGAGATGTGATGGAAATCTGTCATGACTACAGTGCCAATCCAAGGGAACTTCACTTCTTTTTTCCTGAAATAGTGACTGGCCACTGAACAGGGCTGCCAGCCATTCCAGAAGGCACACTGGTTTTGCTGCCAACACAGCATCTGCATGTGCAGGGGATCACTATCTTCCCAATGAGAAATAATGTGAAAAATAGAATCAGTGTTTACACCGACATTGGCAACCATAGTGACATTTTTCTAATCCCATAGTCATACTACATCCAACTGCGATGACTCACCTAAGGAATGATCTGAGAGGAGCAATGTGGGTAGGAATGGGAAAAACCCTTCTTGGTTCTTGCGTGTTAGTTCACTTCCCACTGTGAAAGATGAATACCAAAATTCACAAGCCAGCTCCCATTGCTGTCAAGGACTGTGCAAGGACAAAATAATAGCATAGAGAGTGGGACATTGAAATGTGTCTTGAAGAACATACTTTGGAGTAGGATGAGGTTAGATAAAGTACCGTATTATCCTTTATCCTCCAATAACTTCCATATGCATTAGAGTACAGTGATAGTAATGCATTCACTGTCCTATTTTCTTAATCCTCTTGCTTGTGGAGCTGTGGCGTGGGTGGAAATCAAGATTAAAAGATAGGAGTCTAGATAACTATGCATAGCTAAACCCTGAAAATATTAATTTTTGTCTTTGAACTGTGCTAGTCATGGTGGGGAGTAAATTAATGCAGGATTAGGAACATTATTTTATACAAGATGTGATACAGGGCCAAACTGAAGAGCCCCATTCCCTGTTAATTAAACCACACAGTTCACATTGTTCAAAATACTGATTTAAGGAGCAGAACTGCAAATTAGAAAATATTTTGGTCTGCCTATGTTTAATTTTAATTAACGGGAAATATACTAATTTGACAAGTGTTTCACAACACAGAACTTGTAAAGGGAAAGTTGAAGGTTATGCTTCATCTGTAGGCTATATTTTAAGTACCACTGCAGTAAAAAAAAAAATCTTAAACACACACTCCAGCCTTGCAACATAAGACATTTGAAACACTTTACTGTAGGTTTTTTATCAAAAAAATGTTTTTTCTTAGCATAAAATTATTGGTTAAATATTTCTGAACTTCACTACTACAAAATTCAACAAATATAACTGATCATTTAGTTTTGTTTTAGTCTGAACTCTAAAAACAACATCCATGCACTGGAATACAGCTCACCTAACATCAATATTCTAGGGGGGTCATCCCAAGCTAAGCTGGATGTCCAACATAAAATATAACTCAGTCTTCAAAGGTAAAACTCTTACTTCAGTCATGAAAGAGGAAGCCTATGTGATGAACCTAAGATTTAAGCATTTGCCTTTTTTTTCAGCAATAAACTGAAAAAATAAAAAATCAGGTGAATCCCACTTTTTAGGTTACTGATACCAATCTTGTTCAGGCAAATATCTTTCTACAAACCATTCTATGATTCTATGATTGTATTTACTTGCTGAAGAACCAAAGTAGGACTGATTAATTTCATGTTAGATTTTCTGCAGAGTTCAGTGGCTTTGGATCTCTTTGGAACTGACAGTGTAGATGTCTCTCTTCTGGAAATCTAAGCTTCTGTTTTTATAACATACTGGGATATCAGTATTTCCCAAGTATTAAACATATGTTATGAATAAAAGAAAACATGAAATTGGAGGTGAGGCATCAGACAACTTAAGTAGTTGAGTATGATGTCTTATTATCTTCAATATCTAGAGGAGAAATATGAAGATAAAGATTTTCTTCTAATTTCTGTCATCTCAGTACAAGCTGTAACTATTCCTCTGCTAAATGGACGGACAGAGTTATGTTGAGGAGCAACATCAGGGACATACGAGGAACTGGCATTTCCTACTGCTTCTGAATCTGTTTCCCAGAGGTTTTCCGATAACCTTTTAAGGCTACCAGGAAATACCCCTGTCTTTTTCTTCTTATCTTGAATCAGTGGAAAACTGTCAGGGTGAGAGCCTTTACAATTGGTGACAGACGGGGAGTATAGGCTTTGTCTGTACTTGCATTTATTTAGGGGGGGAGGGTGAAAGTCTATTTTTTACTAAAATATTCTAGATCAGCTTTTCTAAATTCATGCATGTGTGTATGCTCTGATTCCAAAACAATGATTTTTTTCTGTTATGACCATCTTCAAAATTATTTATACCAGCTCAGACTAGGAACAGATTGGCATAATCTAGAATTAATGTTCCAATATGAGTTGATGTTAGTCTTATCTGAAATTAAATTTTCTGTGTAAACAAGCTGTGAATTTCTGAAGGGATTTCTGTTTGGATACATAAGCACTTGGAATGTTAGAACTATATCTACAGTAACAAGATTTATCTATGCTCATGATACGTCCATCATTCCAGAGCAGTTTATTTTCAAGATGAGTGGCTGCATATAAACTGGCTGTTGGGGTAGATATGCCTGTGAAAGCTCCTTCTTCATGCCTAGGACTTGTTGAAATGCAGCTCATGGTCAAAATGGCACCAGGGACCCCTCCAATGGCTTAGCAGTGTGTGTGATTGCCTGCCACTGCCCCTCTGCCCTGGCACTACTTGATACACTGGTATAGACACAGCTTGAGAGAACTCAAGTCCTAATACCATGTACCTCGTGGTTTCTCTGATAGCCTGCCTTCTTAGAGCACTGAACTGGACTATGGCTAGGGATAGTTCCTTAGAGTCCTTAGAGTTCCTTAGAGTCACCAGGCTGAGAAGATTATGCTCCTGTATGAGATTTTTCACACTGGTTGAATGTATACGTCTAGTAGGTTGCCCAAGTTAGGACTAAGCTCACAAAGTTCTCTATACAATCAATATAGAGAAAAGCACCTCCTCAGGTTGATTCGGGGCATTCAAACTAGGCCATGCTCTGTATTGCCCTCTAGAGGAGCCAATCTTTTAAGGAAAAAAAAAAAAAAAAGTCTCCTCACCAGGGACTCTTTTTTCTCACTGAATTGCACAAAAGTGACTGGTTGCTACTGGCAACTCTGCAATCATGACATCATGATTGAGTCTGCCACCCTCACTCAAAGTAAAAAGAACACCTTTTGGTGCTTAAACGAGTCTCTGAGTCACTCAGAATCAGATTCACATCTTCTCTGAGAGACACTATTGGTAAGAGAATCTGTCTTACAGGGGTGGTGACAGCTGCTCCGTAGTCTCTAGAGCGCACAAACGCCAGGCTCTCCATAGTGGCATTGCTGTGATTTGGGGCATCTGCCTGCACGCAGCTTATGAACTTGCAATTTGATTTCAACGAGCCATCTGTATTGCTGTTTGTTCCTATGCCTTGTACTGCTTCTGTGGAAAAGGGGAAGCACAGAACTTACAGCTCTGTATTAAAATCGCCCCTTTTAAAAGGCTATTATCTAGTGAAGGTAGGGTCTAGTCTTGGAAAAAACATATTCCTTATTAGAGCTATGGGATTGCCATAGAGAAGAATAAAGGAAATCAATATTAAAAGTAGCAATCATACTGGGACTCTCCATTGCTCAGTGCAGTTTGCTTCTACCTGCTGTAAGCAATTACTTTTTTTTTGCAAAAAGTGGCAGACCTCATATGGGATCTATAGTTAGGTGTCAAGTCAAACTTTGACAGACAGTGTGAGTGTCCATATAGCAGGGAATTATATATGAATAATGCAGGTGCATGCCACAGCATAGTAATAGATGAGAGCTGAACCCACGGATGGGTAAGAGCCGTGGCTGTGAATAGCATCTATTAAAGAGTGATGTGCTTGTCTTGGAGATCCATAGCCATGGATATGTAGCCCAGACTGGTAAGATAAATGAACTCTGGTAGAAATTCCCCTAGTTTTGACCTCAGCGTCAACTCCGTCATATTCTCCAGCAACCTTAGACCAACGTAAGAAGAGATGCTAATCTCATTGTCATCTTCTCCCAGGGTCAGCCCCCTGTTTCTGATGGAAAAACACCCTTGAGACATTTATTCATATCCACCTGCCTTTCAGAAAGCTGCTGGATAACAATGTGGCCTTTCTTAATTTCCTCCAAGCCTTTGAAGAATTTCCTGAAGTAATCCAGATGGAAAGCTGATTGTGACCTGGAGCTTTTGGAAAAAACACTAGAAAGCAGTAAAACATTCACTGCATTGACTTTCACTGAAAGCAGGAGGAGTCACATATAAAGAGATGTCTATGTGCAGTCAACTAAAGAAAAGGAAGTAGTGTTGAAGTGCATGTAACACCAGAAGAGAGGACACAGGAAATAAATGCAGAAGGGACCTGGGTGAGACCTGGAGAAGCTGAGCAGCAGTATAAGTGGTGGAAGCAGAAGAAGGAGTACAAAGCCAGAAGCAAGAAGAAAAGACAGCTAGGAAAAAAAAGGGTCCGAAGTAGGAGCTGGAAGAGGCAATTTTTACACTGTGAGTCTCCCTTGTGAGAACTGGCGAGCAGAGAGATGTCGATATTATATTTTGATAACTAGATCAGAATTCTATCAAATGCAGCAAGTAAACTCCTCATTCAACTTGGCTGCCTGGGGAGAGACAAGATGACATCGAATAACTGGCTCCCCACAGGTAACAGTCAAGAGCAGAATAATTTTAGATTGACAAACAGATAATGCAATATGCCAGGCCAAAGGAGAGACATTTCCCAATTATCAGAATTGCCAATCATTGATTATAAAAATGATTGGAATAAAGAAAAAAGGAGGCAAAAGAAAATAGGCAAACAACATTCACAGTAAGTGTCTATTTCTTGACCTGGTATTAGTTTAGTTGTGTGCTATTACTTCATATGAAATATCTGCTGAAAACAATCTAATTTACAGAATAGTTTCCCAAAAAGGTGCCAGAAGTAGTGGATGCCTGTATTGTTCGAAGAACAAAACCAACTTCAAAAGGAAGGTGGTAAACCTTCAAAAAGCTGAGAAAGACAAACAGTGATATACAGAGTGCATGAGAATGGGGAGGAAAGAAAGAAAGAGTGATCTTTATGGCTAGAAGTTTCTTCCAACTCCAGGCATAATTAATGAAAAGAGGAAAGATGCTCCTGAGATAAATGTACGTCCATAGATGGGATGTTGTATAACAAATTTCGGTTGAAAGGAACTTCAAATAGATATTTTCAAAGTTAAACTTAAATCCCTTGGAAAATAAAAGGAGAAAAAAAAGAACAGGAGAAAGGCATTTTATTCATTATAAGGGACAAAATTATACACATAAACCCAGTGCAAATATTTAAACAGCTGCAATGAAAAACTTATATTATCTGAGAACGAAAGCATATTTCTGGAATCACATATCTTTGAGTCTCTGATGTACTGGTTTGGGGTGGGATAGAGTTAATTTTTCTTCATATGGGGCTACGTTTTGGATTTGTGCTGGAAACAGTGTTGGTAATACAGGGAAGTTTAAGCACTTACACAGAGTCGAGGCTTTTTCTGCTTCTCACACCACCCTGCCAGCGAGTGGTTGGGGGTGCACAAGAAGTTGGGAGGAGACACAGCCAGTACAGCTGACCCCAGCTGACCAAAGGGATATTCCATGCCATATGACATCATGCTCAGCAATAAAACTAGGGGTAAAGTCTGCAGGGGGACCACTGCTTGGGGACTGGCTGAGCATTGGTCTGTTGGTGGTGAGCAATTCTTTTCAGTTGCGTCTTTTGTCTTTCCTGGATTTTATTTCTCTCTCTTTGTTATTTTTCATTTTCATTATTATTTTGTCTATTTTTATTTTAGGTATTAAACTGTTCTTATCTCAATCCATGAGTTTTCTCATTTTTACCCTTCCAGTTCTCTTCCTCCCATCCTGCTGGGGGTAAAGTGAGCAAGCAGCTGTGCGGTGCTTAGTTGCCAGCTGGGATTAAGCTACAACAGACCTTTTTGGCACCCAATGTGGGTCTTAAAGGGTTTGAGATTAACAGATTGACTAGCACGTATTAGAAGGGATTCATATCTTTTAATAGTCACAGGTTGCAATATCGATTCATCTGTTCTCAATATAGTTAGATAAACCATGGGGTTATTTTATTGTACATGTTAAAATTTGATGTTGGCTTTTGCAGTTTGCTGTGCTCTGTAGTGATTAATGATGCTTTTCCTGAAAGATTTGTTACTAAAACACTGACCTCAAATTTAATCTGGTATTTGGGCTCTGTACTGAAGCCATTATTGTACTGAAAGACAGAACCATCTCATGGAGACAACAACAACTACTTCTTCCTCTGACAGGTTTCATTTTTGTGGAGAAAATACAGAATAGCACCTTCACTGCCTTCTTCTGTGATGTTTTTCCCTTGTTACAATAACTTCTCATTCTCTTGAATATGCTTGGGTAATTAAAATACTTCTGTTGGTATTTCTTAGGAATATTGATTCAATTTTGTCTAAGGTTAACAAGCAATTTGGGAATATGACCAGGCCCCGTGAGAGTGTGGTCACAGGTGGCACGGCATGTGGGAGAATATGGTCAGGTATCTAGAGAGCTCACCTCCAATGATCTGGAACTTCACTCCTGAAACACTACAGGATTCTGATGAAGTGATAGAATGTTTGAAATAAATGCCATGGCTATTCCAAAGAGGCACAACTTACCGCACTGTGCTGGGCTCTGGCCAGCATCTGCCAAACACTGCTCGATATTATGCCGCACGCTTAGGGAGAAGAGAGGGAGCAGGAGAAACAATCAGAAGAGGCAGCCTGTTCTGTAGCAGAGCAGTCACGAGAACAGGAGGAGGAAGAAACTGAAATCATAAAAAAGATAAATCATAAACCTGATCCCTAAGCCTAAGTGAGCTGTGAGATACGAGAAAAGATTTTAGCCATCAACCAGGTGAGCTAATTCTCATCTGGCTACACCGATGCTGGGATATTGGGGCCAGGAATGGGTAAGGAAGCCCAGCAGCTAAGGATGTCTTACTAAGGATAATGCCATTGACAAAGACATCGGAAAAAAGTCTTTGACAGTGACTCCTGTCAAGTGTGAAGGACAGGTAACCCTTTGAGGAAGAGCTTGCAAATTCCCGAAGCAAGTGGACCAATGTTGAGGGAGGCATCCAGTATCTGAGGGAATTGTCCATGCTGGATGTGATTTATAACAACCCAGATGACAACCAGGCATCTAAAGACCCAGGTGAAATCTGGTGCACATGGGCAATGTTTCGGAAGTTTGTATAAAATGCACTGCGATACACCCACACCCTGATGATAACGAGCTGGACAGACACAGAGGCGGCAGTTATAGATGAATTGGCCAGATAACTCTCAGAATATGAAGATAATCTTGTTTCCTCCATGTTGGTCTGTGTCCTGGCTGGGGACAGACTGACCCAAAAAATATCTCAGCAAGCTGAGAAGGACAAGTCTTCTTCATGCACACTAACCCAGGCCTCAGTTATTAAGAATCAGCCTTTTTCTGTTCGGGGGAAAGGGTACCAGTGGGCCACAACATGTGCAACCCTGTAGCTCTTCTTGTGTGACCAGGGGGAGGACATGAGGACGTGGGATGGTGAACCTACCTGGAGACTAGAAGCTCAGGCACAGGAATTGCAAGAAAAAACAACAGCCAAAAAGCATCCATCCAAGGAAATGTACTGTTCCAGTGTCTGTTGGGCAGTATAAAAGGACTGATCATACTTTTGACCCTGATGAAAGGACTTGTGTTTT